>SNQJ01S0121125.1:0-11586 GCA_010110895.2 Picea sitchensis
AGTGTCCCTCTATTAGGCCTATCTTATGCAGCATGTGCTGTTGTAACTTGTGATTTCTATGATTACACACTAAAAAACTATCGCCAAAATCAGACAACCAAACTATAATCTACATGTCAAGTACAGTAAAGGGGGAATGTAAAAAGCATCTCTATTTCAACTCTAGAAATAAACTATCCGAAAAATTATAATCTGATAAGGTTTAAATGCATCAATTCAACTCAGCTCCAAATGCAGCACAGCAGTAATCAGTGCTATGTAGCTACTGCAATACATCAAGAAAAAAAAATTGCTCGCAACCAACAACATGAAAGTAGGCACCAGAGTCAATGCAAGAGCAAAAATGCTTCAAGTCAATGGTGAACTTGGAGTAAAAACAACGTGGCAAGTGTTAACTTTGATAAGGACCCTCCAGTTTCTTATATGGGATGAAACAAGTGTTGTTTTTTCAAAATGCACAGAATAAAAATAGTCAAGACAAATCTTAGTACTGAAAAATAAAAAATAAAAGAAATCTATAAACTTTTGCAACCAATACTAAAAGTTAACAGTCAAGGAAGAGAGAGAAGCAAACAATCCTCATAAAGCCTAACACTTACTGTGTACACATCATATAATAATCCAACAATTAGGATATTTTAAATTAACAAAATAAAGATTTGAAAATATGTTTCAAAAAATGGTTCCCAGGAGTCAAGTTTGCCAGAATTTGATGCACTTCAGAACTTTGTAAAAGCACAAAAAGGAAAGGATAGTTCAAAGCATGCAGCATAATATCAAGACTCAATAGTCACCTAAAACCTTATGCAAATAATAGAACAATCAAATGCTCCAGACTAAATCACAAGGATACGATAATCCGATAATAGCTGATTATCCTTTAAGACCTTCCCTCTGCATATAAGGCGTTGTTGTTCCAATGGCACCCCAGTCACAGTTGCAATTTGCTCCTTTAAAGCAGGGACAGGCATCTACAGGGATGTTATCAACAATTAATATTTTAAAATGAACCACAGATAAAACATCATATGCAGAAGTCACTACCCAATGACCATTCTATTTTCTCAAAATACAAAAAGTGCTAAAATGCAGAAAGTGCTTGCTGAAAGGATACTATTTAAGCAAATCAAGTTTCAAAAACTAGATAAGAAATGAAGAAATGCAAATATAAATATAAATGCAGAAAGTCACTACCCAATGACCATTCTATTTTCTCAAAATACAAAAAGTGCTAAAATGCAGAAAGTGCTTGCTGAAAGGATAATATTTAAGCAAATCAAGTTTTAAAAACTAGATAAGAAATGAAGAAATACAAATATAAATATAAATAACAAAACACCTTTGCATAGCATGAATAGAAATCAGACAAGCTTTTTACAAGTTCAACATTCTCAGTACCAAAAGGAAGCTTTCAGAATTCAAAACGTCAACAAGGTGATCACATTGGACCTGATGTCAAAGTCAGTGAAGTAGGATCAGATATAGATACTGATAGATAAGATAAGATAAAATAATTTTATTAATGTCCAACTAATGACCACAAAAGTAGGTCAAAGGGACTGATGGGTACAATGATGTCCTTGCAATGCGGGAGTACCAAACGATCTCCTATAAAGGAATAAGTTGCATGAAGTAAGATGCAAAAACGTAGATAAAGTGAGCTGGGTTGAAGTATGAGGAGCATTCAACCGCGGCCACAAGTCCCAAACCCCGCAACGGGGCGGACATGCACAGGCGGAGAAGATCCAGGTGCTTATAGGTCTATGGAGCAGACCCATCTCTCCTAACATCCGAGGCTGAATGAAAGAAACCCAATAAAGTCTGTTGGCCCGAAGAAGAGTTGGTGGGAAACGCGGACTGTCCACTGTATCAATGTTCTGGGGAGGTCGCACGACACTGAGGTCTAGAGGATCTAGTATGTCCCCCAGGAAGGGATCTAATATGGTTATGGTGTTGAGATCTCATGGAACGGGGTCGGACCTCCTGGATCCTCACTGATCTAGGGTCTGGATCTATATTGATGTCGATCGGTCACTTGGTGCCCCTTCCTAAAGGTAGCACTGTGAAAAATGAAGTGATCCTGTGTGTAGAGTCAGGTCTGATGGGAGGTTGAAGAGTATGTGCTTGGAACCTGAGAGCCTCCTGTATATATAGGGCCAAACATCTCTAATCGAGATATCCGAAGAAGCCAGTGAAGGTCTGAGATTCTCTAAATAAGCAATGGAACCTCCCTTTGATCTCGTAGTAGATGGGGCATCGAAAAATAAAGTGCACCTCGATCTCCACCTCATGTAAATGGAATACCTGGTAGATTCTATCTGATCTATCAATTTGGTGGTTTGTCTCTACTCGAAGTCTATGAGAACCCACTCTGAACTGGTCGAATGGAATGTCAAGGGCATGCATTTAGTGACGAAGTGTATATTGGGGTCGAACAATGAGCCTGTCTCTCAACTCCAAAAAGTGCTCAACGTAGAAGGCCATCTTTGGGCGCAACCCTCCCTAAGGGTTGACCTAGGTGATCTGGACAAATTGCCTGTAAATGTCATCCCTGATGATCTTGTTCAGCTCCTGTCTGGTAGGTAAAAGGTGACCAAGTGCATCTAAGGAATATCTAAATGGAGGAAGACGATCTAACTCGATGCCCACTGACGCTAGGAGACCTGAAACTCCTGCGAACCAAACTTTGGCCCGACCCAAAGGATTAGTAACGGAAATAGCCTCTGAAGAACAATAGGCCAAGTACAGGTACCGGTCCCTGCCTTTCGTCGAGTCTCCAAAGCTCCGGATATGATGTAAAAAGGAAACCAATATGAACATTGTCTCAAGCCGGAAGGGCCGAGCTCCAAACTCTGCAAGGATGATGTGTTGAGGTATTGTTTGCTTGCATCTAATGATGTGGCGGAGAAGAAGAATCTGGACTCTCTCTGTTGAAGCCCAATCTGATTAGAGTCAAGATGGTCCCCAAATCTCTAAACCATATAGAACAGTGGGTCGGATTAGGGTTTCCATGAGGCTCATCTTGGACAAAATGTCCTAGAAATGGTGTCGAAAACATTGTCTCTCTAGAAGGGCCAAAGATCCATATCCTTTGTTGATACGAGGTTGGAGGGTCGGACGCAAACTGAAACGGGAACCTGGGAATTGCACCCCCAAATAAGTATCTCAATCTCCTCCCCTTTGAAGAGGAAGTGAAATTTGAAGTTTTCTTCAACCCGTTGAAAATCATGAGCTTGGTTTTACCTAGGTTGATCATCAACTATCGAGGTCGCAAAACAGGGATAAGGCATCCAACTGTCTCTGTAATCCCTCTGGATATGAGGAGAGGAGGACCACATCGTCAACAAAAAGTAGGATAGATATCAAGACCTGGTGAAGGACACATCCATCGTTGTCCTGGATGTGCTTGTGAAGGAAGGTCTCCAGCGCATTAATATAAATCCCAAACAACGTGGGTGACAATGGGCAGCCTTGTTTAACTCCAATAGTACTTCGGATGAATTCGAACATTCCATGAGTTGTGCGGAATCGACCAAGAACGAACTCATATAAGCGCATGATGGTTGTCAACAGGGTCGTGGAGATGCCAATATCTCTGAGCCTCTGGAACAAGGCTTCCCTTGGGAAAAAATCAAAAGCTTTCCAAAAATCTAGAAAACAGCAATAGACTTTCGAAGAGCGGTGTTGTGCCTCCTCAATGATGGCCCGGAGGGTGAAGATGTGGTCGATAGTCTGGTGAGTCGATCGGAAACCTGCATATCCCCTAGCTTTGAGGTGTCCTTGCTCTAGGTCGCAAGAGAGCTTCATATGGAGAACCGTAGCATACAATTTCGAGAATGTGTGGCCCACCATGATCGTCCTGTAGTTGTTGGGATCTGTGTTGAGACCGAATTTATGAATCGGATGGATGATGTGATGTGACCATGTTGAGGGAAAGCCTATACGAACTACATGGTTAAAGAGATCAGCTAAATAACTAACTCGAGAGCATCGTATAAGAGACCCGACGATGACCAGAAAGATCCATTGCCATTCCAACAACTGATAGAGATGTCTACACCCTATCGTCCCCCCAACCGTGCCCCTCATTTGGAAGCCCCAGTTCGGGGTTCCCACCTAGGTGGGAAGGAGTCTCGAATGACTGCAACCTAGGTGGGAAGGAGTCTCGAATGACTGCATTGAGGTTCCTAATGACTGGCCATTTCCCTGCCTGTCGTGTCGCCATAGCATGTTCTCTCGATTGTTTAAGCTCCACAAACTGTGCTCTGGTGAGATCTTCATCCAGCAAGATCCTGCTGGGGAGAGAAAACAACTTCCTCCTAGCTCTAAGGACACGAAGTCGATCAGTCGTCGTCCTAAACCAGAGGAAGAGAGTAGAGTCATAACCAAGCCAAGCTCTGTCCAGTGTCACATCGAAAATGTCAAGGGTGTCCCGAAGGAACAAGGTCCCCACTTCCATAGGGTTCGGAGATGGGTGAGGCAAGGAGGGTCCCCTTACTTTGAGGTTCAATTCCCTTGCCCTTCTGGTGCGCTCCTCTGTGAATTTAGCCTGCACCACCTCCTCGATTGCTGCAAGAGGGGGGGAGTTTTATCTTTCCCACGAACCACATGTGCCCATGGATTAATGTGTGTTTCAGTTTCTTGTTTGAAGGTGGCCTATGGGGATCTGATTTTCTCTTGTTTTCTTTTAAGATCTAGGATTTCTGCGTGTAGCACATGGTTCTGGGGGTGGAGGGATTCCAGCTCTTTGTTTTCATGTATTATCTTCTTAAGGGATAAATTATCCCCTTCCACATTCGAAACTCTAGCAAAGAGAGAGTGTATCTCTGAACGAAGCTTATTGTTTTCGATTTCAAGAGATTCCATCTGTCGCAGCAATTGTTTTACCTGGGATGTCTAGAACGAAAATTCCAACTCCATAGCTATATCAATGGAGTTGTAAATTGATCCTTGGTTTTTATTGCAGATCTTAAGATACTGAAATTGTTCCCTGTTGTTGAATTCACTGGTTTCTGCATGAGGAGAATCCTCCATGTCTCAAAGCATAAATGATGGTTGCTCGATTAATTGAAAGTTTGACTAACTCTTGAGTCTGCTAGCTCCCATACACGACAGGACTCTGCTCAAAACCCCGACTGTATCAACCTCTGACTGTAGCTCGAAGGTCGACTTTCCTCTATTCAACAGGACGGATATCTTCTTTGCAGCCAAAACCCGACTGTATCCCTGCCTCGACAGATCTCTTCCTTAACGGGTCTCTTCCACGACAGATCTCTGCCTCGAAATGGTTCACGACAGATCTCTGCCTTGACGGGATCCTGCCTCAACGGATCTCTACAATCTCTAAATTCGCGACAGACCGGTTCACAAAACTCGATCGTATCCTCTACTCAACGGGACAGGTCTCTGCCTCGACGAGACGAATAGACTCTGTTCAAAACCCTCGACGAATCTCTACAATCGCGAAAAAAACCCGACTGTATCCCTGCCTCGACGAAACTCTGCCTCGCGACAAAAACCCGACCGTAGCCCTGCCTCACGATGAAAACCGATTGTATCCTCTACTCAACGGGACGGGTCTCTGCCTCGATGACTGAAATGACCCGTAAATAATTGTCTTGAGAGGCTTCTGGAACCCCACGGACCTGCCCTCACTATCAAAAGTCGCTCGGCATTTGTCTAGCTTAAGTATTTTTCTTCCCTTGAAAGAGGAAGAAGAAGAAGAAAAAGGCCCTGCCCCAGTGTTGTCAGTGTCGTCGCTACCCCTCTGCATAGTAACCACCTCAACCACCTCTTCAAAGATATTATATCAAGCAAATTTCAGGTGTACAATTTCTGATTTCAAATGACCAAAACTATTTTTCACTTGTTCCTAATAGAAGTGGTTCGCTAATAGCTAGCATGGTTCCAAATTCCAATAGCTTACATTATCTCCTAGAGAAAAAACAACATTCAAGTACCTTTTCCTTTTTAATTTATAGTTTAGTTTGTATTGTTTTCCATGCACTTTATCTTGTTGTCTACTTTTCCCTGTTTGCTGATTATATTTGATTTCCATGAGATAGTAGATTTATTTTATGGATTTGCGATTCTACTTACCAGTGTTCATTTTGCAATTGACACCTTAGATCACTTAAAGACACCCCCTTTAGTATGCACTAATTTCTAAGTGAGAAGAAACAAGTGGGGTTACAGTGGTTTATTTCGTATAGTTATTTAAACTCCACTTACCTTTTGTAGTACAACAATTTCTGAGTAATAACACCGCCTTCAAGGCACATGCCTTCCAATTTGTGTGCCTTCACACATATAGAATCCACATACCCTTCCACAGCATCTGTAGGTATACCAATCCCACCTTAACAAACCCTAATCCTCCAATATTGTGTGTAGTTTGAACACTATTAGACAAGAGAGGAGAATGATGAGTTGATAGCCTCCCTAGGAGAGAGAGCCTCCATACCCATGCATCACTCGTGTCAACCATGACCTGGTTGATAGTTCATCCTGGCATCAAGCTAACAACAATCACTAAGCTTGGGAGCCTCGAACGATTTGAGCATGAGTACCCAAGACTTTTGGAGACCAACACCTTGTCCCCTGGAATGGCCACCTTATCACAAACTGAAATCCATTTGCATGCCATTGAAGAACCAACAAGATTCAAACTCTCTCAAGGATCAATGGACAAAAGAGGTTTTTTTCCTTTTGCCAAAAGTTGATAATTTCTTCATAGAATGTGAAGATGGAGCCCTCTGTCAAATCGAAAGGATCCCCTCCATAATCTAATAGCTCCCCATCCTCCATCAAACCCTTGCTTCAGTCAAACCATCCACTTATCTCCATAGTAATCATATTAGCTCAATATCATTCTTCTACAATATTAATTGCTCCACCATAATCATTGCCACATATGCAAACAAACATATCCAAAAATTATTTCCCATTGTTATCAATTGTCTGGTGCTGCAAAACCTCATCCAAGTGATCTCCATACTATTCATGCTCTTTAGTACGATTATTATCCCCAATTTTCTTTGTTGCCTTGCCACACAGGTTATCTGTATCTATCCACTTGACAATAAATTGGACTTGTACATTTAAGATTCAACCCTGGCCTTTTTACTTGTATCCACTTTTTAAGCAATTTTTTTACCAACCAACTGCATTAACAGTTTAAAATCCACCAATTGTCTAAATTTATGCACTTGACCACAAGTTCAACATATCTTGAAATCCACCATTTATGCACTCGGCCCTTTTCCACAACCCATCTAATGTGGTTCATTTAGACAACAAATATACCAAATTCCAATATCTATGTTGCTCACCTTTCTCAAGTTATCCCAAACTTTTACTACTTTTTCTCCCTCACCACTGTCATTGCCAACTACAAATTGCTATTATAAATCCTTTGAGAAGTCGCACTAGATTCTTACCCCCACACCTTCCATTAGAGCAAATTTGTGCCCCACCAAGTAAATGTCTCACAAATTGTTATCGCAGATGTAGCATCCCCCACTACTAATCCCAACAATTTAAAAATTTTCCAATACCAATAAAATTAATGCAACGCAGCATGCTAAAACACCCATGCGTCTAACACCATCATAAAGACATGAATGCAATCCCATTAAACATTCACACAGAAGCATGTACATTGCTTAAACACGGAGTAAGCACGCAACAAATATTCCTATAAATAAGAACATATAAACAGAGATAAAACACATGTGCAACCTATTGCAGAGGACAGGTGTTCCTCCCAACCGTAGATTTGTTGCTCCAAATCTCAGCAGCAAATCACCTCCAAGCTAGGGCTATGAATCCACAACAGAGTCTTCACTGTCCACTCACAGTCTGATTCTACCCACAACAAACTACTTTTCCTACAACTATCCCAACCCTCCAAATCTCTTCCCCTCAACCCGCACAACCCAAGTAATGGGATCCCCCTTCACTGCACACAGTCCCTCAGGGCTTCCCACTTCCCTCCAGGGCTCCAGCACAGGTTGGCTAGGAATCTCTCTTGTTGGGGACTCCAAGGATGTCAACTGCAACGGGAAAAACTCACAGCAGCAAACTCACTGTTGTAGGGTAATTTCTCACAAAATCTCACTCTACAAGCTTAACAACCTATTTCTTCATGCATTTGCAACTACAAATAGTTGCCACACATGCCCACTATGGCTACCTTCAAGCTCCAATACTATGTCCTCCCTTGTTGTCCCAAAAGCTCCATGCAAAAACTGCTCTCCTTTCCCATACGAATTTCCTTTTCCCCCATGCAAGTTGACTCTCACAATCCCCAATGTTGATTGTACTCAGCCCCCATGCTCTCATAACTGTGGGATGTGACTTTTCACACCCACCCTTTCACATGTGTTTAATGATTGGGCTTTGATACACTCAAGAGGAATATTAGAAGGTTTATACACAATGATAATTTTAGAAAGTGGGTTGAGATTAATAGACATGGGTAATTCCCCCTTGGACCCTTCTTGGACATTCTCTTAGACCCTCCCCTCTCTTATGGAAACTTAGCCCCCATTACTCCGTCCATGTCAGTCGGTGTTACATTTTATTTTATTATTATTACTATATACAATGTTTACAATTTACATATTTGGGCTCGCGGCCATACATCGTATTTACATTACATATCGCTAATATGGGGATTAAAAATGGGGATGTTACAACAGATACTTTGAAAGGTTGCACTAAATTCTTACCCCCACACCTTCCAATAGAGCAAATTTGTGCCCCACCAAGCAAATGTCTCATAAACCACTAGTATGATGTGGAATATAGGCTTGCATAGGCACCTCCTCATCATAAGACGTTAATTACCATTCCTGGATCTCTCATGCCACCTCCCTCTACAACATACTGGCTCAACCCCTTTTCTTGTGCCCTCTCCCCTAGCCTACCTCATGACACCTTTTTACCTCAGCGGATATTAATAAAGCCATTCAGACTTTGAGCAATAGCAACACAGCAAATCGAGAAGGTCTTCATATATGGTATTGACTCTCTTGAACTTCACATTGCTATCCTATTTTAATGGTTTAGTTTTCTCAAGCCTCCAATACTCATGGCCACAGTATATCATCCAACCTATTTTTAAACAAGGCAACAGTTTTGACCCAAATAATCACATGACTATTATGATTAGACATATTTTTGCCAAATTTTATGCTACAGTTTTGAATGTGTGGCTTTTCAAACATTTGGAGCAAAAAAATTTAGAGATAAGGACCAACCCAATTTCAGAAGAGAGTCGAGACTACTAAATTATCGATTGCATCTTTACACTTCAGGGTATTATCAAAAAAGCTAGGCGATGATCCTCAAAAGTATTTTGTCAATCTGTAGACTACTAGAAAGCTTTAAACTCTATTATGAGATATTTTTCATTGCAAAGGTTGTGGGATATTGTTGTGTATGAGACTCATTATTGCTATAATGAAACTTTATGATACAATTATGGGTCAAGTTTGAACAGCTTCAAGACTTTCTGACTTCATCAAAAGTCCCATCGGGGTTAAGCATGAATGCCCCTTTCCCTAATGTTATTTGGGGTGTATAATGATCAATTTGAGGAATATCTTAGGGAGAACATAAATATTGATGATGATTGCATTTTACACCATATTTTGATTACAATGCTCTCATTTGCAAACAATATGGTCCTCTTAGCATATGCTCCCTCAAGGGTCTACAAAGGCAACTCAGTGGCCTCGTCAAATTTTGCGTAAGTACATAGTTTCTGGTAAACCTTAGCAATACTAAGGTTAATACCTCCAAGAGCACTCTTTCGGAATTTCACTTCATAATGAGGGGAAGAGGTTGAGATCACTACAGCATATATTTACTTGGGGGTCCAATTTATGGGTCCTAGATTCAGCACCAGACAAATTTCTTAGCCTTGCCTCTAGAGGCTCTAAGTTTTCTTTATTTAGTTTTCCATGCACAATTAGAGGACAGATCTCTAGGAGAGCACTCCTTAATTTAGCACAGTTATCCATGCACACTGGGCGCTCTAGGGATAGGGTTTTACATTCCAAGTTAAGGTTCTGTTGTGCATGCATCCAAATTCAATGTATCTCTCTTCTTTCCTAGCCTATAAAGGAGAAGCAGGGCACACCTCTTTGTGCAATGAGTATGACTCTGGAGCTGTAGTTTTTTATCTTCTGTTTTCAAAATTAAAAGAAAAATCAGATGTTTTGAGTGTTCAGAGAATCCAGTTTACTGTTTTATTTACAAGAGCATGTATTTGTAGGTTACAATTTTCTTTAGCAGAAATTTTGATTGGCGTTCTCATCCTTAGTAATCTATAGTTTTAGGTCAAATTTTAGAAACAAAAATCTGCTCATATTTTGACATGGTATCAGAGTATGTGTTGAAAGTTGAAACCCTCCAGGAATCTGTGTATGGATAGTAGTGCTGTTACTTATGAGAGGGACCTGCCAGGAGGTTTCAGGGGTGAGATGTCCATGTCACATGATACATGCTTGAGAAAAGCACAATGGACCTGTCATAGGTTGTTTTTAGGTTGTTGATCTGTTTTGTTTAGCAAAGTATTCCAATGCAGCAATATGACTACATTCAATCTCAGATACAAAGATAGGAAGGTCCCTAACTTCGTCCCATGGAAGTGTCAAGTACAAATGATTGTTAGAGAAGTATGATCTGTGGGACTTTGTTGAGATACTAGTTGCAAAGCCAATCAATCCCACGTTGTTCACAGAACATAAGAAGAAGATAGCCAAGACCAAGTGAGACGTCCTTGACTCTATGAAGAATCATTTGATCCCTCACATCATCGGAAATACCACAGGGAAGGACATGTTTGATGCTCTAGTCACTCTATATCAGAGTGAGAACATCAAGCGGAAGATGATGTTGCAGAATAAGCTTAGAGCCATGCGAACGAGCAAGACAGATACCGTAGTTTCCTACTTGATGAAGATTAATGAACTCCATGATCAGCTTGTAGCAATTGGAGAGGAAATCAAGGGGTGAAGAGTTAATACCCGTAGCATTAAATGGTTCTCTTCTTCTTGGCAACCTTTTGTCCATGGGTTCTCTTCTTGGCAACTTCATTCAGGAGGAGACCAGACTATAAAGTATTGCAAGTGAAAGGATGAGGACGAAAATATTTCCCTCATCAACAAGATGAAGAAACACAGCAAGAAAGGAGAACCCAAGAAGGATCAAAAAGGGATCTGTAATCTGCAATACAACCCTAAAACAAAATGGATCTGTACAAAATGGATCTGTGCAAACTCACGTCAGATTTGAGTTCTTACACCCTACAGCTCTGATACCATGTTAGATTATTAGGGTAAATTGAAACAGCAATCACTTTTTAATTTATTTATTTTTTGAACAAGACAACTCTAGATCTTAATCATAGACAGCATATAGGTCAATAGAAAACAGTGACAGTGAAAGGAAACAAGGCTGAAAAGACTAAGCTCAATCAATACTAGTAAATTCAACTCCCAAACTGTGATATTAAAACCCTCTAAGAATATAACAGCAGTTCTCTTAACAGAGCAAACAGTAATGCAAAGACTCTTC
>SNQJ01S0121125.1:11636-27079 GCA_010110895.2 Picea sitchensis
AAAAGTAGGTCAAAGGGACTGATGGGTACAATGATGTCCTTGCAATGCGGGAGTACCAAACGATCTCCTATAAAGGAATAAGTTGCATGAAGTAAGATGCAAAAACGTAGATAAAGTGAGCTGGGTTGAAGTATGAGGAGCATTCAACCGCGGCCACAAGTCCCAAACCCCGCAATGGGGCGAAGATGCACAGGCGGAGAAGATCCAGGTGCTTATAGGTCTATGGAGCAGACCCATCTCTCCTAACATCCGAGGCTGAATGAAGGAAACCCAACAAAGTCTGTTGGCCCGAAGAAGAGCTGGTGGGAAACGCGGACTGTCCACTGTGTCGATGTTCTGCGGAGGTCGCACGACACTGAGGTCTAGAGGATCTAGTATGTCCCCCAGGAAGGGATCTAATATGGTTATGGTGTTGAGATCTCATGGAACGGGGTCGGACCTCCTGGATCCTCACTGATCTAGGGTCTGGATCTATATTGATGTCGATCAGTCACTTGGTGCCCCTTCCTGAAGGTAGCACTGTGAAAACTGAAGTGATCTTGTGTGTAGAGTCAGGTCTGATGGGAGGTTGAAGAGTATGTGCTCGGAACCTGAGAGCCTCCTATATATATAGGGCCAAACATCTCTAATCGAGATATCTGAAGAAGCCAGTGAAGGTCTGAGATTCTCTAAATAAGCAATGGAACCTCCCTTTGATCTCGTAGTAGATGGGGCATCGAAAAATAAAGTGCACCTCGATCTCCACCTCCTGTAAATGGAATACCTGGTAGATTCTATCTGATCTATCAATCTGGTGGTTTATCTCTACTCGCAGTCTATGAGAACCCACTCTGAACTAGTCGAATGGAATGTGAAGGGCATGCATCCACTGACGAAGTGTATACTGGGGTCAAACAATGAGCCTGTCTCTCAACTCCAAAAAGTGCTCAGCGTAGAAGGCCATCTTTGGGCGCAACCCTCCCTAAGGGTTGACCTAGGTGATCTGGACAAACTGCCTGTAAATGCCATCCCTGATGATCTTGTTCAACTCCTGTCTGGTAGGTAAAAGGTGACCAAGTGCATCTAAGGAATATCTAAATGGAGGAAGACGATCTAACTCGATGCCCACTGATGCTAGGAGACCTGAAACTCCTGCAAACCAAACTCTGGCCCGACCCAAAGGACTAGTAAGGGAAATAGCCTCTGAAGAACAATAGGCCAAGTACAAGTACCGGTCCCTGCCTTTCGTCGAGTCTCCAAAGCTCCGGATACGATGTAAAAAGGAAACCAATCTGAACATTATCTCCAAACTCCAAACTCTGCAAGGATGATGTGTTGAGGTATTGTCTGCTTGCATCTAATGATGTGGCGGAGAAGAAGAATTTGGACTCTCTCTGTTGAAGCCCAATCTTATTAGAGTAAAGATGGTCCCCAAATCTCTGAACCATATAGAACAGTGGGTCGGATTAGGGTTTCCATGAGGCTCATCTTGGACGAAATGTCCTAGAAATGGTGTCGAAAACATTGTCTCTCTAGAAGGGCTAAAGATCCATATCCTTTGTTGATACGAGGCTGGAGGGTCGGACACAAACTGAAACGGGAACCTGGGAATTGCACCCGCAAATAAGTATCTCAATCTCCTCCCCTTTGAAGAGGAAGTGAAAATTTGAAGTTTTCTTCAACCCGTTGAAAATCATGAGCTTGGTTTTACCTAGGTTGATCGTCAACTTTCAAGGTCGCAAAACAGGGATAAGGCATCCCATTGTCTCTATAATCCCTCTGTATATGAGGAGAGGAGGACCACATCGTCAACAAAAAGTAGGATAGATATCAAGACCTGGTGAAGGACACATCCATCGTTGTCCTGGATGTGCTTGTGAAGGAAGGTCTCCAGCGCATTAATATAAATCCCAAACAATGTGGGTGACAGTGGGCAGCCTTGTTTAACTCCAATAGTACTTAAAATGAATTCGAACATTCCATGAGTTGTGCGGAGTCGAGCAAGAACGAACTCATATAGGCGCATGATGGTTGTCAACAGGGTCGTGGAGATGCCAATATCTCTGAGCCTCTGGAACAAGGCTTCCCTTGGGAAAAAATCAAAAGCTTTCCGAAAATCTAGAAAACAACAATAGACTTTCGAAGAGCGGTGTTGTGCCTCCTCAATGATGGCCCGAAGGGTGAAGATGTGGTCGATAGTCTGGTGAGTCGATCGGAAACCTGCATATCCCCTAGCTCTGAGGTGTCCTTGCTCAAGGTCGTAGGAGAGCTTCATATGGAGAACCGTAGCATACAGTTTCGAGAATGTGTGGCCCACCATGATCATCTTGTAGTTGTTGGGATCTATGTTGAGACTGAATTTATGAATTGGATGGATGATGTGATGTGACCATGTTGAGGGAAAGCCTGTATGAACTACATGGTTAAAGAGATCAGCTAAATAACTAACTTGAGAGCATCGTATAAGAGACCCGACGATGACCAGAAAGATCCATTGCCATTCCAACAACTGATAGAGATGTCTACACCCTGTCGTCCCCCCAACTGTGCCCGTCATTTGGAAGCCCCAGTTCGGGGTTCCCACCTAGGTGGGAAGGAGTCTCGAATGATTGCCTTGAGGTTCCTAATGACTGGCCATTTCCCTGCCTGTCGTGCCGCCATAACCTGTTCTCTCAATTATTTAAGTTCCACAAACTATGCTCTGGTGAGATCTTCATCAGGCAAGATCATGCTGGGGAGGGAAAACAACTTCCTCCTAGCTCTAAGGACACGAAGTCGATCAGTCGTCGTCCTAAACCAGAGGAAGAGAGTAGAGTCGTAACCAAGCCAGGCTCTGTCCAGTGTAATATCGGAAATGTCAAGGGTGTCTGGAAGGAACAAGGTCCCCACTTCCATAGGGTTCAGAGATGGGTGAGGCAAGGAGAGTCCCCTTACTTTGAGGTTCAATTCCCTTGCCCTTCTGGTGAGCTCCTCCGCGAGTTTAGCCTGCACCACCTCCTCGACTGTTGCAAGAGGAGGGGGAGTTTTATCTTTCCCACAAACCACATGTGCCCATGGATTAACGTGTGTTTTAGTTTCTTGTTTGAAGGTGGCCTGTGGGGATCTGATTTCCTCTTGTTTTCTTTTAAGATCTAGGATTTCTGCGTGTAGCACATGGTTCTGGGGTCAAGGGATTCCAGCTCTTTGTTTTCATGTATTATCTTCTTAAGGGATAAATTATCCCCTTCCACATTCGAAACTCTAGCAGAGAGAGAGTGTATCTCTGAACGAAGCTTATTGTTTTCGATTTCAAGAGATTCCATCTATCGCAGCAATTGTTTTACCTGGGATGTCTAGAACGAAAATTCCAACTCCATAGCTATATCAATGGAGTTGTAAATTAATCCTTGGTTTTTATTGTAGATCTTAAGATATTGAAACTGTTCCCTGTTGTTGAATTCATTGGTTTCTGCATGAGGAGAATCCTCCATGTCTCAAAGCATAAATGATGGTTGCTCGATTAATTGAAAGTTTGACTAACTCTTGAGTCTGCCAGCTCCCATACACGACAGGACTCTACTCAAAACCCCGACTATATCAACCTCTGACTGTATCTCGAAGGTCGACTATCCTCTATTCAACAGGACGGATATCTTCTTTGCAGCCAAAACCCGATTGTATCCCTACCTCGACAGATCTCTTCCTTAACGGGTCTCTTACACGACAGATCTCTGCCTCGAAATGGTTCACGATGGATCTCTGCCTTGACGGGATCCTGCCTCAATGGATCTCTACAATCTCTAAATTCACGACAAACCAGTTCACAAAACCCGATCGTATCCTCTACTCAACGGGACAGGTCTCTGCCTCGACGAGACGAATAGACTATGTTCAAAACCCTCTACGAATCTCTACAATCGCAACAAAAACCCGACTGTATACCTGCCTCAACGAAACTCTGCCTTGCGTCAAAAACCCGACTGTATCCCTGCCTCGCAATGAAAATCGATTCTATCCTCTACTCAACGGGACGGGTCTCTGCCTCGATGACTGAAATGACCCGTAAATAATTGTCTTGAGAGGCTTTTGGAACCCCACGGGCCTGCCCTCACTGTCAAAAGTCGCTCAGCATTTGTCTAGCTTAAGTATTTTTCTTCCCTTGAAAGAGGAAGAAGAAGAAGAAAAAGGCCCTGCCCCAATGTTGTCAGTGTCGTCGATGCCCCTCTGCATTGTAACCACCTCAACCACCTCTTCAAAGATATTATATCAAGCAAATTTCAGGTGTAGAATTTTTTATTTCAAATGACCAAAACTACTTTTCACTTGTTCCTAATAGAAGTGGTCCACTAATAGTTAGCATGGTTCCAAATTCCAATAGCTTACATTATCTCCTAGAAGAAAAACAACATTCAAGTACCTTTTCCTTTTTAATTTATAGTTTAGTTTGCCTTATTTTCCGTACACTTTATCTTGTTGTTTGTTTTTCCCTGTTTGCTGATTATATTTGATTTCCACGAGATAGTAGATTTATTTTATGGATTTGAGATTCTACTTACCAGTGTTCATTTTGCAATTGACACCTTAGATCACTTAAAGACACCCCCTGAAGTTAGTATGCACTGATTTCTAAGTGAGAAGAAACAAGTGGGGTTACAATGGTTTATTTCGTATAGTTATTTAAACTCCACTTACCTTTTGTAGTACAACAATTTCTGAGTAATAACACCACCTTCAAGGCACATGCCTTCCAATTTGTGTGCCTTCACACATATAGAATCCACATACCCTTCCACAGCATCTGTAGGTATACCAATCCCACCTTAACAAACCCTAATCCTCCAATATTGTGTGTAGTTTGAACACTATTAGACAAGAGAGGAGAATGATGAGTTGATAGCCTCCCTAGGAGAGAGAGCCTCCATACCCATGCATCACTCGTGTCAACCATGACCTGGTTGATAGTTCATCCTGGCATCAAGCTAACAACAATCACTAAGCTTGGGAGCCTCGAACGATTTGAGCATGAGTACCCAAGACTTTTGGAGACCAACACCTTGTCCCCTGGAATGGCCACCTTATCACAAACTGAAATCCATTTGCATGCCATTGAAGAACCAACAAGATTCAAACTCTCTCAAGGATCAATGGACAAAAGAGGTTTTTTTCCTTTTGCCAAAAGTTGATAATTTCTTCATAGAATGTGAAGATGGAGCCCTCTGTCAAATCGAAAGGATCCCCTCCATAATCTAATAGCTCCCCATCCTCCATCAAACCCTTGCTTCAGTCAAACCATCCACTTATCTCCATAGTAATCATATTAGCTCAATATCATTCTTCTACAATATTAATTGCTCCACCATAATCATTGCCACATATGCAAACAAACATATCCAAAAATTATTTCCCATTGTTATCAATTGTCTGGTGCTGCAAAACCTCATCCAAGTGATCTCCATACTATTCATGCTCTTTAGTACGATTATTATCCCCAATTTTCTTTGTTGCCTTGCCACACAGGTTATCTGTATCTATCCACTTGACAATAAATTGGACTTGTACATTTAAGATTCAACCCTGGCCTTTTTACTTGTATCCATTTTTTAAGCAATTTGTTTACCAACCAACTGCTTTAACAGTTTAAAATCCACCAATTGTCTAAATTTATGCACTTGACCACAAGTTCAACATATCTTGAAATCCACCATTTCTGCACTCGGCCCTTTTCCACAACCCATCTATTGTGGTTCATTTAGACAACAACTATACCAAATTCCAATATCTATGTTGCTCGCCTTTCTCAAGTTATCCCAAACTTTTACTACTTTTTCTCCCTCACCACTGTCATTGCCAACTACAAATTGCTATTACAAGTCCTTTGAGAATTCGCACTAGATTCTTACCCCCACACCTTCCATTAGAAAAAATTTGTGCCCCACCAAGTAAATGTCTCACAAATTGTTATCACAGATGTAGCATCCCCCACTAATAATCCCAACAATTTAAAAATTTTCCAATACCAATAAAATTAATGCAACGCAGCATGCTAAAACACCCATGCGTCTAACACCATCATAAAGACATGAATGCAATCCCATTAAACATTCATACAGAAGCATGTAATTTGCTTAAACACGGAGTAAGCACGCAACAAATATTCCTATAAATAAGAACATATAAACAGAGATAAAACACTTATCTTTTTATCAACACATGTGCAACCTGTTGCAGAGGACAAGTGTTCCTCCCAACCATAGATATGTTGCTCCAAATCTCAGCAGCAAATCACCTCCAAGCTAGGGCTATGAATCCACAAGAGAGTCTTCACTGTCCACTCACAGTCTGATTCTACCCACAACATTTTCCTACAACTATCCCAACCCTCCAAATCTCTTCCCCTCAACCCGCACAACCCAAGTAATGGGATCCCCCTTCACTACACACAGTCCCTCAGGGCTTCCCACTTCCCTCTAGGGCTCCAGCACAGGTTGGCTAGGAACCTCTCTTGCTAGGGACTCCAAGGATGTCAATTGCAACAGGAAAAACTCACTGTTGTAGGGTAATTTCTCACAAAATCTCACTCTACAAGCTTAACAACCTATTTCTTCATGCATTTGCAACTACAAACAATTGCCACACATGCCCACTATGGCTGCCTTCAAGCTCCAATACTATGTCCTCCCTTATTGTCCCAAAAGCTCCATGCAAAAACTGCTCTCCTTTCCCATACGAATTTCCTTTTCCCCCATGCAAGTTGACTCTCACAATCCCCAATGTTGATTGTACTCAGCCCCCATGCTCTCATAACTCTGGGATGAGACTTTTCACACCCACCCTTTCATATGTGTTTAATGATTGGGCTTTGATACACTCAAGAGGAATATTAGAAGGTTTATACACAATGATAATTTTAAAAAGTGGGTTGAGATTAATAGACATGGGTAATTCCCCCTTGGACCCTTCTTAGACATTCTCTTAGACCCTCCCCTCTCTCATGGAAACTTAGCCCCCATTACTCCATCCATGTCAGTCGGTGTTACATTTAATTTTATTATTATTACTATATACAATGTTTACAGTTTACATATTTGGGCTCGCGGCCATACATCATATTTACATTACATATCACTAATATGGGGATTAAAAATGGGGATGTTACAACAGATACTTTGAGAGGTTGCACTAAATTCTTACCCTCACACCTTCCAATAGAGCAAATTTGTGCCCCACCAAGCAAATGTCTCATAAACCACTAGTATGATGTGGAATATAGGCTTGCATAGGCACCTCCTCATCATAAGACATTAATTACCATTCCTGGATCTCTCATGCCACCTCCCTCTACAACATACTAGCTCAACCCCTTTTCTTGTGCCCTCTCCCCTAGCCTACCTCATGACACCTTTTTACCTCAGCGGATATTAATAAAGCCATTCAGACTTTGAGCAATAGCAACACAGCAAATCGAGAAGGTCTTCATATATGGTATTGGCTCTCTTGAACTTCACATTGCTATCCTATTTTAATGGTTTAGTTTTCTCAAGCCTCCAATACTCATGGCCACAGTATATCATCCAACCTATTTTTAAATAAGGCAACAGTTTGACCCAAATAATCACATGACTATTATGATTAGACATATTTTTGCCAAATTTTAGGCTACAGTTTTGAATGTGTGGCTTTTCAAACATTTGGAGCAAAAAAATTTAGAGATAAGGACCAACCCAATTTCTGAAGAGAGTAGAGACTACCAAATTATCGATTGCATCTTTACACTTCAGGGTATTATCAAAAAAGCTAGGCGATGATCATCAAAAGTATTTTGTCAATCTGTAGACTACTAGAAAGCTTTAAACTCTATTATGAGATATTTTTCATTGCAAAGGTTGTGGGATATTGGTGTGTATGAGACTCATTATTGCTATAATGAAACTTTATGATACAATTATGGGTCAAGTTTGAACAGCTTCAAGACTTTCTGACTTCATCAAAAGTCCCATCGGGGTTAAGCATGAATGCCCCTTCCCATAACGTTATTTGGGGTCTGTAATGATCAATTTGAGGAATATCTTAGGGAGAACATATATATTGATGATGATTGCATTTTACACCATATTTTGATTACAATGCTCTCATTTGCAAACAATATGGTCCTCTTAGCATATGCTCCCTCAAGTGTCTACAAAGGCAACTCAGTGGCCTCGTCAAATTTTGCGTAAGTACATAGTTTCTGGTAAACCTTAGCAATACTAAGGTTAATACCTCCAAGAGCACTCTTTCGGAATTTCACTTCATAATGAGGGGAAGAGGTTGAGATCAGTACAGCATATATTTACTTGGGGGTCCAATTTATGGGTCCTAGATTCAGCACCAAGCATATTTCTTAGCCTTGCCTTTAGAGGCTCTAAGTTTTCTTTATTTAGTTTTCTATGCACAATTAGAGAACAGATCTCTAGGAGAGCACTCCTTAATTTAGCACAGTTATCCATGCACACTGGGTGCTCTAGGGATAGGGTTTTACATTCCAAGTTAAGGTTCTGTTGTGCATGCATCCAAATTCAATGTATCTCTCTTCTTTCCTAGTCTATAGAGGAGAAGCAGGGCACACATCTTTGTGCAATGAGTATGACTCTGGAGCTGTAGTTTTTTATCTTCTGTTTTCAAAATTAAAAGAAAAATCAGATGTTTTGAGTGTTCAGAGAATCCAGTTTACTGTTTTATTTACAAGAGCATGTATTTGTAGGCTACAATTTTCTTTAGCAGAAATTTTGATTGGCGTTCTCATCCTTAGTAATCTATAGTTTTAGGTCAAATTTTAGAAACAAAAATTTGCTCATATGTTGACATGGTATCAGAGTATGTGTTGAAAGTTGAAACCCTCCAGGAATCTGTGTATGGATAGTAGTGCTGTTACTTATGAGAGGGGCCTGCCAGGAGGTTTCAGGGGTGAGATGTCCATGTCACATGATACATGCTTGAGAAAAGCACAATGGACCTGTGATAGGTTGTTTTTAGGTTGTTGATCTGTTTTGTTTAGCAAAGTATTCCAATGCAGCAATATGACTACATTCAATCTCAGATAAAAAAAATAGGAAGGTCCCTAACTTCGTCCCATGGAAGTGTCAAGTACAAATGATTGTTAGAGAAGTATGATCTGTGGGACTTTGTTGAGATACTAGTTGCAAAGCCAATCAATCCCACGTTGTTCACAGAACATAAGAAGAAGATAACCAAGACCAAGTGAGACGTCCTTGACTCTATGAAGAATCATTTGATCCCTCACATCATCGGAAATACCACAGGGAAGGACATGTTTGATGCTCTAGTCACTCTATATCAGAGTGAGAACATCAAACGGAAGATGATGTTGCAGAATAAGCTTAGAGCCATGCGAACGAGCAAGACAGATACCGTAGTTTCCTACTTGATGAAGATTAATGAACTCCTTGATCAGCTTGTAGCAATTGGAGAGGAGATCAAGGGGTGAAGAGTTAATACCCGTAGCATTAAATGGTTCTCTTCTTCTTGGCAACCTTTTGTCCATGGGTTCTCTTCTTTGCAACTTCATTCAGGAGGAGACCAGACTGTAAAGTATTGCAAGTGAAAGGATGAGGACCAAAATATTTCCCTCATCAACAAGATGAAGAAACACAGCAAGAAAGAAGAACCCAAGAAGGATCAAAAAGGGAAGAAAGAGGAGGACTTCATCTACGAGACAAGACTAAACACTATTGCAGGACTAGAGGAGGAGGAGCGGAATCTTTCCCTCATCAGCAAGATGAAGAAAGGCAACAAGAAAGGAGGACCCAAGAAGGGTCAAAAAGGGAAGAAAGGGGATTCGAGTTCCTCTAACCAGGGAAAGAAGGACTTGAGCCATGTCAAGTATTTCAAGTGTCCGAAGTTTGGGCACTAAACTCCTCAATGTCATGAGAAGAGGGGGAAGGGAAAACAGCAGGAGCAAAAGCAATTTGCAAGGAACACAAAAGCATCAGCTGGAGTGAATGAGCTTTCATCCAAGCTTGAGACACACTTCTTTGTGGTCCCATGCATGTCATCCAACACCATGTTTTGTGTCGGCTGATATGGGGACAATGGAGCCTTCAACCATATGAGGGCCTTTAGCAAACTCCAGGAGCAATAGGCAAGCATGCAAGTGGAACTCGATGATGATGCCACCTATCCAATTGCTGGAGTGGGATCCATCTCATTCCAGATGACATCAAGTGATATCCTTGAGGTTACTAGTGTTTTGTATGTACCTAGCTCAACTAAAAATCTCCTTTCAGTTTTAGTGATCACAAATCTACGCTATATGGCTAAGTTTGATGATCAACAAGTCCTCGTCCAGACAAGATGCCCGAATCTCGAACTAGTGTTAGCCAAAGGCTTTTGAAAGGGTAGTTTGTACAAGTTGCAAGGTGATCCTGTGAGAGCCCTAGTGCATCACAATGACGACTTGTGTGAGCTTTGGCGAAAGAGGCCAGGTCACTTGCATTATGGAGCATTGTCGATCTTGGAAGGACATGGTGCGGGGATTGTCATACTTCAAGGTTGAGAAGAAACGAGTGTGCAAGGGTTGTACACACAACAAGCATGTGAACACTACTTGTCCTAGCATTGAGCATAGGTCAAGAGAGATTCTTGACCTAATCCACTCAAATGTATGTGGACCTATGTCTTCAACTTCCTTATTAGGTAAAATTTATTATGTGTCTTTTATTGATGATTCCTCTAGGAAGTCTTGGATTTACTTCATGAAGACCAAAGATGAGGTCAACGAGAAGTTTCAAGAGTTTAGGGCTCTTGTAGAAAATCAAACAAGAAAGAAAATTAAGGTATTAGGTCCAACAATAGAGGGGAGTATAACTCCAAGAAGATTGATACTTTTTGTAGCAAGCAAGAATCAAGAAGTTCATAGTGCCCTACAACCCTTAGCAAAATGGGTTTGCAAAGAGGAAAAACAAGTCCATCATAGAGAACCAAAACTATAATCTATGATCTAGCTCTGTCCATGTGTCTCTCGATAGAAGCATGTCTTACAACTTGTTGCATTGTATACAAGTGTCCTCGCAAAGTCTTGAAGGACAAGACACCAAAGGAAGCATTCATGGGTGAGAAGCCTCAAGTAACACATGCTCGTATTTTATGTTGTCCTATTTACATTCATATTGCTAATGAGAAAAGGACCAAGCTTGAACCTTCTAGTTTGACAGGTATCTTTGTGAGTTATAGCAAGCCCTCTAAAGCTTACCAAGTCTACATTCCATCTCAACAGACGGTAGTTGTGAGCAGAGATGTCAAGTTTGATGAGGATGCATGGTCCTTCAAGTCTCAAGAACCTCCAATAGTGACTAAGGAGGAAGAGGAGCTTGCTTCCCCAAAGGCTGATCCGCACTAATGTCTTCCATCATTGATGCATAGCATTCTAGTTTTAAGGAGGCACCAAGTCAACAAGTTTGGCATGATGCCATGGTGAAGGAGTACAACTCCATCATGAAGAATGATGTGTGGGAAATTGTGCCTAGACCAAAAGGGAAGCCAATGATTGACTCTTGGCGATTTTACAAGGTTAAGCATGCAACATATGGCAACATAGAGAAATTCAAAGCTCGGTTTGTGGCTAGAAGGTTCTCCTAGAAAGTGGGAGTTGACTATGAGAAGACTTTTGCCCCTGTTGCCAAGTATACCTCCATCAAATTCATTATGTATTTAGCATTAGTCATTGGTTGGCATTTATAACAAATCGATGTGAAGACAACATTTCTTAATGGTTTATTCAAGGAGGAGGTGTACATAAATCAACCAAGAGGCTTTAATGTGAATGGGAATGAGACCCATGTTTGCAAGTTTTTATGGGTTGGCAGCAAGCACCATTTGCATGGTACTCAAGAATTGATGAGTATCTTTCTAGTTTGGTTACATGGTACTCTAGGATTGATGAGTATCTTTCTAGTTTTGGTTACACTAAGACAGAGGCAGATTCCAATCTTTACTATTTGGTTGATGATTCTAATCTGTCTGTTTTAGTCCTGTGTGTAGACAATCTTCTACTTACAAGAAGTTCAGTGAAACTCATAACATGGTGCAAAGCAAAGTTGACAAGAGAAATTGACATGGAGGACATTGACTTGATGCACTATTTTTTGGGTCTAGAGGTGTAGTTGAGTCCAGGTGAGGCTTTCCTTAGATAGGGTAAGTATGCATACGAGATTCTAAAGAGATTTTAGATGATAGATTGTAAACCCATGGCTACTCCTATGGTACCAAATCTGAAGTCTTTTGTTGATTCAGATTCAAATTTGATTGATCCATCAGTGTTTAGCGGGTTGATAGGTTCCCTCATGCATCTAGTAAATACTAGGCCTGACATTTGTTTTGCAGTCAACACCTTGAGTAGTACATGGTGGAGCCCAAGCAGTTTCATAGGGTTGCTACAAAACAAGTGCTCCAATACTTGAAGGCAACAGTGCATTTTGGTTTGAGGTATGTTGGTGATGGAGAGTTGGTGTTGCATGGATTTACAAATTCCAATAATGTTGCTTCAGTTTGGGTTCAAGTATGGTTTCTTGGTTCAACATGAATCAAACTTCAATGGCACTCAGTTTAGTAGAAGAAAAGTATATGGCAACCAATTCTACTAATTGTGAAGCCAGATGGCTTCACAAGTTATTAGCAAAGTTGACAGATCAGACTTTGAACACTACCGTCATTTACTGTGACATTAAAAGTTGTATCAAACTCTGAGAATCCAGTGTTTCATGATCAATCCAAGCATATTAAGATCAACTACCACTTCATCAAAGACATGGTTTAGAATGTCGCAGTGGTTCTTCAATACATTCCTACAAATTAGCAAGTGGCTGACATTTTGACTAAGCCCCAGGCAAAGGGGAAGTTTGATATGTTGAAGGAGCATCTTGGTGTGATGGAGAACGCTCTTAGGTCCACTAGGAAGAAAAACAATGAGAGGGGGTGTTAGTTTACCTGTGTAGCTCAAACAATGCTCTAGCTACAACATTATTTCCTTCAACGGAACAGGCTATACACTAGTTTGTACAACAGAGCTTCAGCAACAACAACACGCCCTCTTTAGCAATCTATTCAACAGAGTGAGGGTGCACTAATTTTTATGGAGGGGAGAGAGAGAGATGAAGGGCAAGTGCATGTGCATGCCTAAGCATGCATGCGCCATATTCAATTTATTTACTGTTTTAATTAAATTAGCAGACAATTCTATTTTTGAGTTTGCCTTATTTAGTTTTGCATACAGATTTAGAGGGTGCACGGTGCTAGACACTCTTGCATAAGGATTTTCTAGCTGAAAGTGTAGATCTATAGGAGGGTGATCCCTAATTTACCAAAGTTGTCCATGCACAATGGGCGTTCTAGGGATAGGGTTTTACACTTCCAATTATGGCTCTATTGTGCATGCGTCTAGATTCATTGTGTCCCTCTTCTTTCCTAGTTTATAAAGGAGAAGCAGGCCGCACCTCTTTGTGCATTGAAACTATGAGCTTCGAGCTGTAGTTTTTCCTCTTATGTTTTTTGAATCAATAGAAAGATCAAGTGTTGTTTTGAGTGTTCAAAAAATCCAGTTTACAATTTTATTTACAACATGTTTTTGTAGGTTAGAGCTCTCTTTAGTAGAAATTTTGATCAGTGCTCTCAACCTTATCGATCTATAGTTCTAGGTTAAATTCTAGAAACTAGAATCTACTCACCATGATCTAATTTTTAATAGAAGAGGGTTTTGTATCCGAAAAAAACCCTACGTATTCTCTTAGGTCCACTAGGAAGAAAAACAATGAGAAAGGAGAGCCCGGAATAGAAGAGTGTTTGGGTCAAGTCAATCAATTAGAAGGTAATGTGGTTGTGGGAAGGAAATCTTATAGGCATCATGCAAAGAAAAAAGCAGAGAGGGAGATTCAGTATGGGAAACACAATAAAATCCATGAGGCCTTAAGAGCAAGGTGTGCCTCGAAAAAGGTGTCAAAATGATTGTTATGTCTTTGAACATAAGGGATTTGGCTACTTCCCTTGCAAAAGTTCAATTCACAACCTGGTTTTTCTTTATAAACCAGACATTATATTAAATCAAGAGAACATTATATTAAATCAGGAGACAATGTGTAATAGCAATGATGCAGTGGATATTTGAGAAGGATTTTGAAGAACTGGGAGTTTCTGGCTCAAGACTCCAATGGTAGGTTAGGAGGGTTAATTACTGGTTGGAACAAAAATCTGAGGTTGAAAACCTCTACCATATTGCCCAATGCCATCTAGACAAATTTCTTCTACCCATAACTACATAGGAACTTATCTATCATTAATTCATATGGCCCGTATCATAATAGTAAAGACTACTCGGATGATTTCTCTCTATTAGAGAAGGTTAAAAAGGATTATGTAATTATAGGTGGGGACTTGAACTTTGTAATGAGTCGGAGAGAAGTATGGGGAGAAAACAGTGGGATGGCCACTCTTGCTCCTTCCTACACAAGTTAGAAGAGCGAAACTAGGTTGATATGGAGCCTATAAAACTCTCCTACATGGAGAAATAATAGGCTAGTTGAGGAGGGTTTTGCAAAGAGCCTTGATTGAGGGTTTGATGACCACAAATGCTAGGTATGGATCATGGGATAGGGCCAAGAGTGCTTCTGACCAACTTCCATTTTTTGCAACTGGAAGGAAGTGACTAAAAGCCCCTTTCAAATTTAATCCAAATTAGCTTCACGAGGAGGAATTTGTAGACATTGTAAAGGGAATGGATTTGTTATGATCTAGATAAAGAGGACACAGTAATGTTTCAATTGTAGTTCAATTGGAAGAATGTCAATACAGCAATCATTCTGTCGACAAAGGAAAAAATTCCAAAATTCACAAGTTGATCTAGTGGTTGTGGAAACACACATTTCCGAGATATATGGTAACAATATCAATGGTGTCTTTTTTTAAGATGAAGTACTGGAGCTAAAGACGCTAGACGATGCAAGAAATGGTTTACTTTCTTGGGAGGAGGCCAAATGGTGCCAAAAAGGTAGGGCAGATTGGCTGCCTTGTGGCAACAAAATACAAAGTTCTTTCACCACTATGTAGACATAAGGAAGGCTAATAACACCATTTGGGACATTAGTAAAGAGTATGAATCAAAGGTGACAAGGTTCCAAGATATTGCTAAAGAAGGGGTAAGTCATTTTAAAAATCTCTTCAAACAAGAGGTAAGTTATTTTAAAAATCTCTTCAAAGACCTAGGTAGAACAAATATAGCGAAGATCGTTAATATAGCCACAAAATTTCCTAGATTCAATGATGATGAGCAAAATGAGCTCTTGATGAAGGTCGTATCAAAAGAGGAATTAAAGGAGGTGTTATCCTCCTAGAAGGACAAGACTCCTAGCCCTGATGGTTGGCCAATGGAGTTCTATTTGGGTTTCTCTGCATTTCATAAGGAAGATATGTTGGGTGTTGTTGTGGAGGATTCGAGACCA
>SNQJ01S0121126.1:12181-27181 GCA_010110895.2 Picea sitchensis
CACATAGTATGTGTTCTCCGACAACTGAAATCCTTCTAGTTTTTCAATGTAGACTTCTTCATCAAGTTCCCCATTTAGAAAAGATGATTCTACATCCATATTATATACATTAACATTATTGGAGCATGCATAAGCTAAAATAAAATGAATTGCTTCCATTCTAGAAACTAGGGCAAATCTCTCTTCAAAGTCGATTCTTTTGATATGTGCATATCCTTTACATACCAATCTAACTTTGTTCCTTGTAGCCTGTCCATCTTCATTCAATTTATTCCTGAAAACCCATTTTGTGCCAATCACATTCTTATTCTTTGGTCTTGGAACCAATTCCCAAGTGTCATTTTTATCTATTTGATCCAATTCTTCATCCATGGCCTTATTCCAAAATTCATTCTTCTTGGCTTCTTCAAAATAGTTTGGTTCAATTGTAGATAAGAGTGCAAGGTGTGTTTGTTCTCGTGAACATATTTTTCTTCTAGTCTCAACTCCTGCATCTTTGTTTCCCATAATCTTATTTGAAGGATGATTCTTTTGTACTCATTTTCTAGGTGTCTTTGGAGATACTTGATGAACTTTCTCTTCTACTTCTGTCGGATTCTCTTCATCTTCATCTTCCTCTTCTAGTTCTTTTTCATCTTCTTCTTCAAAAAGTTGTTCCATTGATTTGTTTTCTTCTTCCTTTGATTATGGTTTGCCTGTTTCATCAATTGTTACGTTGATGCTTTCCACAAATTTGTTTAATCTTAGATTGTAACACTGGTATGCTTTCCTTGTACTTGAGTAACCAACAAGTATTCATTTGTCCACACGAGAGTCAAACTTTCCCATTCCTCCATATTCTCTTTTGATGTATCATTTTCTTTCAAAAACTCTAAAGTGCTTCACATTTGTTGGTCTTCCTTTCCATAGCTCATAGGGAGTTATATCAGTGTTGTTTATGATCATTACTCTATGTTATCACTGAAATTTCATCCCCAAATGGTTACAGGAATCCAGCATCTTCAAACAGCCATTAGTTCACCCATGGACCAAAAATGACCAAAAAAGAATTTCCACAAGGTCCAAAACTATACAACCAGTTATAAAATTAGCATGTGCTAAGGATATACAGGAAGCACGCACATGTGCGCAAGTCAAAAATGCTGAAAAAGTGTGCATGCGCCCGATGTGTGACTATGGACGCAAAAATCCATGCACACCTCAGAACGACGCATTTATGATATTGGTCAACCTCCCACCAACTTATGGTTCATCTTCCAAGTCGATTTGACATCCAGATCTCGACTGAATCTGGCTGGGTGGCTGGTCAAAGACCTAAAGGTGCCCTAAATAAGCCCTTGTTCACACTAAAAGATGGTTGAATAATACCTCAAAGTTATGCTATAAAAAGAGGCCATGGGTGAACTACATCTTCATGGAATTGAATTGTATTGTTATGTTGTTGATATTCTCTTGTAGGATCATCTTTCCTCATCAAGAGTATGGTAGCACCATTTCACTTATCCATTCATATCACCTCTTGAGTGAATGTGCTTTGGATTCTCTTCACCATTTCATTCTAGTTCCTCATTTGTAAGAAGAGATCAATATTTGGGGGTCCAAGAACCCTCCCTTGGGGGAAGAAGGGACCCAAAGTCTCCCTTTCTCTTTGGTGTTTTCTTTCCACTAATACAATCCTTTCCATTGGTGGCATGAGTCTTGTTTGTTTCTTGTTCTTATGTCCTTATGCACTATAGTTTAATTGTTTTTATCATTCCTAGTTTAGTTCTTAGCTTAGTATTTTATGCTTTATTCTTTTATCCCTTTCCTTTACTGTTTTCTTGCCTAGCTAACCCAACTGGGCGTGTAAGCACCTCCATTTTTCTCATTTAGTTAACAAAAGAGGTGCAACAGATTTGCGACTCAACTGGGGAAAGGTATCAATTTCCTACCCCATTTAGGTTATTTTATCTCTTCTTTCTATTTATTTAACCTGTAGGTACCATAACCACCCCAAGCCGACTTACATGAAGCCGAATTCAAAGCTGAGTTGAAGGAATTTCATCTGGAATTTTCTTCACAGTCATGTGACAGTTGTGCGCAGGTTTATCAGGCCATAGTCGTGCATCATGTGCACGTGCGCCAAAACCAATATATTACTCAACGCCTTCTACACACTTGCACCCATAAGTCTCTTTTAGTTTGTGCATTGGCACTCAAGCACCTCCGTCTATTCTGAGACCCACGCATCTATGTAGAAAAATACACATTGTAATCTTTTTGTGATCTGTGGAGGGCCCATAGCCTTCTTAAAATTGATTCCATGCATATTGTAATATGCACCACACTTACATTCCCTCTCCATATAAAGGGATTAGTCAAACACATAGGCACTTAGGGGTTAAAATCATAACTTTTCCTCTTTTTTGTCGTTTTTCCACATGGATGGCTTGCTTTGACTAAAGTTAAGTTAGAATCATTCTACATCACATATAAAACTTGTATTGGGACCAGAAATTGGATATCAATCATTGAGTATGCTCTTCTCTCATGCTCCAAATTGATCTTGAGAATTAGAAAGAGGTTGTGAGATAGTTTCATTTCCCTTAAAAAGACAAAATCTTTAGGAGAGGACAATAGCCCCCTCAAGACTCCTCTTAGTTTATTTTTCAAACACGTCTTAATATTTTAAAGGGCCCATACATGCTCACATGCTACAAAGATAGGATAGTGTTGAAATTTACTTTCTTAGATTAAATCACTAGGGAAGTTTTAAGGTTTTTTAACAGGCCCATACACGCCCACATGTCCACAATCTAGGATAGTTTCAAATCTTTCTTAGATTAAATCACATTAGGGAGTTAAAGGAATAGTAAAGGACCCACATGTCCACATGCTAGTTTCCTAGGGACTTTAAAATTCCGCAAGGTTGTACCAATGACATTTAGTTAATTAGGTAATCAAAGACTTGTAAGGACCAAGAGAAGTCCATATGCAGCAAGGTGACACCTAATTTATTAAAAATATTGTCACACTTTCACTCATTCACACACAAAAGTCACTTCTCACTCACATAGTTTTCATCTCGAAATGTGGAGGTTGAAGTAAGTTTTCTCCAAAGGGATTCTGAAACACCCCACCCTTTTCTTGATGAAACTATCCACTCCCACTTAATTTCAACGAGATTGGCTCACACCCCCAATCTCTAATACAACCACATCTAAAAAATTTCTAAAAAATCTCTAATTTTTCCTCCACAGGAGCTACCAAAAGAAATTTTTTAGTCTAGGTAGGATTTCAGGGATAGGCATCCAAATAACTCCCCGTTATCTGGTTCTCACATCTTCAAAACAATAGAAGTTATCAAATAGGGAACGTTAAATCCTCCAAGTCAAGTGTTCCTAACACCATAAGGTAGGGAGATAACCATGAAGGGTTGAAGGTCGAGGTCCGGTTGTTCTGTGCATCCCCCCTTGAGGCACCCACCTCTTGGACGGGATCCAGCCCATGACCCATTTCTTAGGCCTAAAATCTAAATGACGCACTTTGATCGAGGTAACTAGTGACCAAATTTTAGGATATCTACCCAGGTGGAAATTGTGGGTTGCAATTGCACCTTGATCAGATTTTGTGTGGCTATTGGGAAATATCACTGGTTCTTTTAGGATATGCCCCCTCTACCCCTCATTATAACTGATTTCTTCATCCTTCACTAGTTTCTCTTCCGGTGGCTTCAGACCCCACTGTCGAGTGCTATTGGAAGGTCCAGTTCTATTTGAGAGGAAGGACGTTATGTCTTTTAGGACATGAGCATTTGTTTTCTTTGTTCTCCCACGCGGACAAAATCCACCTATCCACATATATGCTTCTTTATCAAATTTATTTATGTATGATGCCCTTTTGATTACATATGATTAGGAAATATATTGTGAAGGTTCAAAAAATTGCAGCAAAGACTCTTGTTTATTTATTGCTCTCACCACCATTCACACACATTCACTCATCTAGTCAGACATCATAGGGGACCCACAGAACCCCCGTTGTTCCAGAAGCTTGCTAAATCTCCCTCTTATTCTAGGGGGAGTTCCTAGTCTTGCCAACTCATCGGCTCCACCTTCTCGTACCCCTATGAGTTCCACTATCTTGGGATCAACTTTGCTTGGTTCCACCTTACTTGGGTCCACTTCCCAAGGTCAACCATCCACTCGCTCTCCTTTACATGAAAGAGGGGGACCAACTTCTTCTCAAGGAAGAAGTACAAACCCACCTAGTCCCCTCCAAGGGTCAAGTACCCAGAACACTCACACTGTGGCTAGAATTAATCCTCCACCACCACCCCATATGCGATATTTGTATTCCCTCAACATACTGGATCTGACTAAAATCACTAATGATTCTATATTGCACAACCCCACATGGCCTACATTGCCTACCAAAATCCCTTCAGACATCCCCAAGTTTGAAGGAAAAGAAGGAGACGATCCTGCCAACCATATCATGACCTTTCACCTATGGTGTTCTTCAAATAACATCATGGATGATTCCATCCGATTGAGGTTATTTCATTGTATGCTCATTGGCCCATCAACCAAGTGGTATATAGAAGAAAAATATGGTTCCCATGCGACTTTTGAATCCTTGGCCAAAGCATTTTTTACCTTCTTTCAACTACCCATTCATCATGACAATGACCTTGAACTACTCTCAGACTTCAAACAAACCTCCTCCACACACATTGCTGACCACATCCATGAGTGGCATCGGCGACGTAGTCTCTACAAAGCTCACGCTACCCCCCAACAATGTCTCAATTGGTTTCTCAAATCACTTGTTTCCCTCCTTGGCAAAGATTTGGTCGCCTCCTTCCCCTAGTCTGAAGAAGAATCCATTAGCAAGACCCAACAGTTCGAACTCATTTACACCTAGTCCAGATACCTATACATGGTACTCTCGGATGACTCAAGACTCATGCCATTTGGCTAAGACAAACTTGGGATGTCTCACTCAGTAGACAGATTGATTGGTAACACCACACACTGTAACCCACAGCCTCAACAACCACCCATGTATGGCATACCTCAATATCTGTTGGTGTACAGTGGAATCCCTTATTATCCTCCTCCCCCTTATCAACAACCATACCCTGTTTCCCTGCCTCCACCCATAAGTGGACCCCCACCGACACCCATAATATGCCCACCTATCCAACCAAGTGTTGGTACTCACTCTACCTCAACCTATACCCTAAGCACTACTGAAAGTGTCATGCCTTCCTATGTACCTTATGGATCATTGCCACAACATAATCCATACTTTCCATTTCCTATCCCCCCACATCCTATGGCTCCACCACAAGGAAACCCACACACTGGGGTTAATTTTGTTCAACCCTCTCCCATTCAGAAATATCAAAACTTAGAACAACTAAATACGACAAATCCATCCCATCAGTTGAACAATGCTGAAAAGAAAGGGAAAAACCAAAACAATAATAATCTTGAACCAGGAGGAAGCCAAAACCAACCCCAACAGAATCAGACTGCCGAGGGCAACCAGAAAAAGGGAAATCAGAACCCCCAAGGGGGCAACAACAACAAATGTGATAGGAAGAACAAAAAAAATATTTAGATCACCTTCCCTTGTGCCCTTTGCAGTTAGTTTGGTCACCATACTCACCATTTCCCCCAAATCACTAACTTTAAATGGATGAAAGACTCTATGAATGGACCACATCCCTCAGCACCTCCTGCCCCTCCGTAGGCCCCACAAAAATATGTACAACAACCACCCCTATTTGTGTTACAAAACCCCATTCCACACCAAGGGGTGATAAATACCCAACAAGACATGCAACCTACCCCACCACAGTTGGGACAGTATCCCAATATGGGAAATCCTGCCGATAACACTGTCCTCCTTACTAGTGAGGAAGAAATTCTTCTGCAAATACGTAGTTGTCAATATAGCACACCCCCTGAGTCTTCTTCCACCACCTTGGAAGCAACCCCAGTCACAAATAGACCCCATTTAATGATTACTCTCCCTAATACTAAAATACCCCTTCATATTCCTCGCATCCCATTGCATAGGAATGTCCATAATACTTAGGCTAAGGTGGCTCATAATTAGAGTTTGGTCGATGACTTGGCACAATCTCCAGCCGCCATGTCAGTCTTAGAAGTCCTTCAAACTTGTCCCACTCAGCGGAAGTCCTTACTTTCCACCCTAGGGGAAGTCGACTCTACTTATACCCGACTCATCACATTCAATCTTGACAATAGAGAACCTTGCCTCCCTACTCTTATCGCTTTTAAAATCCTTATGAAAATTCAGAACATTACAGTTCATCAGTGCATCATTGATGAAGGTGCATCCACAAGTATCATGTCCAAATATGTATGGAAAAAACTTGGTTTCCCCGAACTCATACCATCTTCCATTATCATAAGAGCCTATGATGAAATACCCTCATCCCCCAAGGGACTCTTCCAAAATGTCCCTGTCGAGCTCGGGAGAAAAACCATTCTTATTGACATTGAGGTTATTGATGCCCCACTCGACTACAATATCTTGTTTGGTCATAGCTACATGTATGCTATGAAGGTCGTTGCCTCTTCTGTGTTCCAAACCATGATGTTTCCTCATAATGGAAAGATCATTACCATCGATCAAGTATCGCATTATGAGCCTAACCCTTCAGCCAACATCGACAACATCCTCCCTTTTGTCCACACTAATCCAGATGCCTATCCACTCATCAAGATGGGCCCCAGAATCTTTAAAGACCCATCCTTGCTAGGGACATACCATGAAGCACCATTGCTCCTCCATCCCTTAGCACAAGTATGTGTCATATCCTCCAATAGAACGACAACTGAAGATAACCTCCCTCCCACCGAGGCCTCTTTTATCCCTAACATCCCACTAGTTGCAGAACTTCTCCCTCAGGAATCCCCTGGAACTAGTTCGACTCAACCCATTCCTGATCTTCTCCTCCCCCAGGGCCATATCCCAGTTTGGGAAATAGTCCCCCAATACATTACCCAAATCCCTTTCTTTTACCCCCCACCGGGTGTACAATCTTTCCAGGTAGCTACAACACTTACCCTTCCTAATATGGTGTTGTCAATCCCAGTTTGGTATCTACATCTTCCTGAGATGGTCCCTCAACCATCCCTCCCTCCCCAAATAGAAGGAATCCTGATGCATATTCCCATACTCTCCCCCACCATACCACCTACACCCCCACTCACTATCCCCCCTACTACAGATGGGGGCAGATGGAAAAATAAGGATCCCACTACTCCACTTCCCCCACATATCCAACCTCCTTGTGTGTTATGCGAGAAAGATGGAAACCCCACCAACAAGTTCCCATCTCTCCCCGAGTTATGTAATCTCATTCAACTCCCTAGCGCACCACCACCACTCATTGCTTCCTCCATTATTGCCTCTATCTCCCATAACACAAGTAACAAAGTACTGTGAACTAAATTTGCATGTGCCATCTGTTCAAAATATGGCCATTGCACACACCATTTTCCAATGTTACCTCAATTTGGGCAGACACTAATAGCCGTACACTAGAGATTTCAGAAAGAACCCACCCCAACTCATGTCACCGACATCCATTATGTCACAACCTCAGTCAACAAACCTATGAGATGTCCTTTCTCTCTATGTGAATCACTTGATCATTTCACATATCAATATCCTATGATCATTGAATACAGGTGTCGCCAACTGGTCCTTATTCAAAATCATACACCCCCTCCTCCAGCCAAACCATTGAGTACCCTTACCCCATCACTTGATAGGGTTCATATATTTTCACCAGAACCTGAGGCATTCCCTACTCCCCCATGGTTCCTAGATGATTTATCTGAGGAGTTACCCGCAAATCCCCCCAATTCTTTAATTTATTTCCCCACAGAAATTCTATGCCCGACTACCATTTTTAACCCACAATATCTCAATATTTGGATTATGTCGAGTGAAACATCATTACCACCAGACAAAAAACCCATGATTATAGCCAAAAAATGGTCAAAGGCCACCTTTGATCACCATGTCAACCTTCGATCATTCAATGAAGGTCACCTCGTCCTTGCTTACGATGTCCCTCACGATACCCTCGACCATAGAAAATCCGAGTCCCTATGGCATGGACCATATATCATCCAACATTGTCTCACTAAAGGTGCATACATCCTAGCCTCTCCCGAAGGCCACCCTCTCAAAGAACCCATCAACGGGTTGTACTTAAAGAAATTTTATGCCTGAGCGTAGCCATACTACACTAGGATTTTTCTTTTTGTACGTCTTTTGTAGAGTTTTTAATCTTCTTTCATCCATACCTCACGTCTAATCTATCACTCATGTTATTGATAGATGCCATCCCCATCAGCCTACCACATCGATTACACCAATAGAGCTATCTGTTGGACACAGAATCTTGCTTCGTCTACTTAGGCCCTCTATTCACCCTCACATGAACTACTCCACACCAGCGACATATGTTTAGGCTCAGCCACCAACAATCAAGCAGAATACACCACCGTCATTGGCCTCCTCGTCGAGGCTAGCCATCGCCATATTTGTCACCTTAGCATTTTACTTGATTCCCAACTGGTCATCCTCCAGCTCAATAATGTGTACCATGTTCGTGATCCTTTCCTCTTCTGCAAATACCTGCAAGTTAGAAGGTTATCTCGACAATTTGATTCCATCACATTCACACATATTCCAAGACAATTTAATCAAATAGTAGATAATATGGCTAACATAGTGTTAGATTGGCATTTATCACATCAAGCTACCAGTACGCATACATCAAACATCAATAATCTATCACAACATATAGATTAGACATCATCAACAAAAACACAAAACACATGTAAACATCACCAAGATCCCAAAATGTATACTATATATATATATATATTGATCCACTGTGCCATCCAAATGTTTACAAAAAATATATCGTACATATACAACATCCATAGGCCAATGTATATATATATATATATATATATATATATATTGATCCACTGTGCCATCCAAATGTTTACAAAAAATATATCGTACATATACAACATCCATAGGCCAATGAAGCACCTCACTCCTATAGATAAAAAACTGGTGCCACTACACCAAGTAGGCTCGCATGCCTATATAAATACCACAAAACATATAAATACATACAGAGACACTCATGGTGCCTCTAGAGCATCACCACCTAGTCCCCTTTTAGGAGGTGGTGCCCCACCTACTATCGATCCCTCCGGACTTGGAGGCAGCCACCAAGTCATCACAACACCTGCTACTACTTCTCTCTGGACCATGGTCCTCCACACCAATGGGACCCCCACACACTGCTCTAGGATGCTCTCGTCCTATATCTGCGACCACATGCCCATAGGAACTCCCTATAGCATTGCCTCCCAGTGGTGGAGAATATCCTCAAAATCTCCCTCGACCTCGACCAAAGGAGGGTGTGATGGCCCTACACCAAGGTCATCAAAACGACATCTCCTAGATTCTCTCTCATCGTCAGTAGGCCTCGCCCCATCATCCTCCCGACATCGTCTCTCTCCTACCTGTGACTCTCCCCATGGAGGTCTCACTGGCCCCTGACAATCTGATGCTCTAACGAACTCCACCTTGCACCCATGAGGCCGCACATATGCACATACAACAAATAAATGATAGCATCAACATCCACCCATACATAAAAATATACATGCTATACTATCTACAAAATAACAATATCACACCATACCTTTGTGATCGAACACCTCTCCTAGAGGTAACACCATCTCCGGATCATCCCGGAAGTCCACCCTGAAGTATGGGTAGCCCAGTATAATCTATGGCATCTGACACCACACCCATGTAGCCTCGACTGTGAAATAGTGGCCACCCTCCCCACCATTGTGGTGAATCAAAATTGTTGACCACCGTTGCAGTCGTGGCTCTTGCACACCAGGTGCACCCAACAAAACTCTCAAGCACAACATAGGCACCCTCTCTAGAAACCATGCCACCAAGATTGAACCAAAGGAAAACTCCCCTGAGTCTATAGCTTGAGACCTATCTAGATGCCCTACCATCTTGGCATGCAGCATCAAGCCCCAGGAAAAATGCTCTCTTGTCAGCGCCCTCTCCATAATCCTCAGTTGACCACCACTGATCCGCTGAGTCATGAGGGACCCATATACCCTCACAACCATCACTACCACAGAATGATGAACCAGGGAATCCATCACCCCAATACTCACCACGGAGCCCAACATAAAGTTCTCCCTCATACTGTACCTCTGGCTTAGGAAACCCAACTACCCATCCCCAAGTACTACGAGCTCCACCAGTAAGAGAGTTCCCTGAAAAGGGAGCCCCATCAAGAAATATACATCCTCCACCGCAGTGAAGGCCAACTGCTCACCCCGCATTGTAAAACAATGCAGATCTGGACTCCACATCTGAATCAAGAACTGTAGGAGGTACTCCTGGGCCCGTATCATGGGGCACTCAAAGAACTTTAGCAGCCCACACGCTGCCAAAGTGTCATGGAATCCCGACTCCTCATTGGTCATGACCTACCCCAACTAGGACCAATATCTCTCTCTCCAGTGAATCGACATCATCCAAATGATCACCTACATCCACATATACAGTACTTGATCAACCATCTCAAACATCCAAACATCAAAATCTCCAAAAAAGATCAATTTTTACACCTTTCAGCTTTGCCTCCAAGGCATGGTTGTTTTACCCCACAGGTGCACACACATGCACGCCTGTTCATCCCTCAGTCATGCACTCACACGTGACTTTTGACCACACAGAGTTGCATTTATGTACCCCTGTCGCACACACAGGCACACATGATAGCATGCTTGTTCACTATACAACAGTGCACACATGGGTAGTTGTTAGAATTACAGACGTGCATACATGCACCACTATGCCTTGAACAGGCACGCATGTCATGCACACCTATCCTCCCCATTAGGGAGCCCACATGCATGGATGTACGAATTACATGCATGCACCCATGCACGTAACTTTCTCGATCACCTGAGCATTGGGGGGGCCACACCTACATAAACCCCTATATGACCCTCCGTACAAGCCCTGCCCAAAAAAACAAACCCTAATTCTATGCAGGATGATATGACAACTAACTTAAAGCTCCTTGGTCCTAAATCAACTTCCTCGATCTCCTAGAATCTCCAAAACTCCTCTAAACTTGCTTGTCCACTCAATAACATAGAAGGTACAAATGAGGTGGCATTGTGGGCCCCCCAACTATATATAGTCCATTTTTCCAAACTTCCAGACTCAATTTAGGGAGCTCCAGGCATCCATTTTTCAATCCTTCTTTAACCATGGGATCAGCCCCCGTCATCTACACCATGACATTCCCTGGACCACCTTTCATCCTTAGCCCCGGGGGACATTTTTCTCCTATTCCAATCAGGTACGCATGCTTACATTATTGAATGCCCGCTATATGATCTTTCTCTTCAGATATTGTTCACGTCAGGTATTTTTTTTTCATATGTGCAGGTACTTTATAATCATATCTCAATAGTCCTCATTTTAGGTATATCCTCAACACTGGCATGTAGTCATTCCCTTTGAATATCAAGATGCATCTCCTAGTCACACCCTCCGATTTTTTCCTCTAGGATCCCTATATCCGTCTCTAGAGTACCGTCACCTCCACCACATTTTAGTACTGTCACTCGATAGCACTCTCACCCACATGAGTTGTCCCATTCATTATTCCCCCAGGCACTTTGACACTCATGCTATTCTCACCATTTAGGGATGGGAGTCCAGATAGTCTTACATCATGTCAGGAATCAGCCACATACTCCTTCTCCTCATTTTTCTAGCCTACCAAATGGACTCCCAGGGTACTTCCTCATGGTTTTATTTTGACTGCACTCCCACAACATCATTAACCATCCATTTGGTAGGCTAGCAAAATAAAACCATGAGGAAGTACCCTGGGAGTCCATTTGGTAGGCCATCAGTTTGCCCATCTGCATATTTCCCTCTATACATTTCCCAAATACAAAAACCCGCCTACGAGACCCCAACCCTCCACTTATTTTCCAACCAACTTGCACCATACTCAAGCCAATCCATCTTACACTAGGACACCCATTTTTGTATCTAAATTATTATCCCACCTTATTTTTTAATTCTTTTTGTAATTAAGTCATTGTTTCCAGCATTTTACATAGCTTTTTGTCATCACCTTTGGCGACCTTCTTCCTTTTTGGAAAACACAACCCATGTCACCCTTGGTTGGGGCATTCCTTATCACCTACTCCTGTTGACATCGTTCATAAAATTTGAGTATCCCATAGGCCACCTACCTCTACTCTCTGAGTTTGTTTACTTTGTCTTGCCTCTGGCACAACTTATCCCACGTCTAGTTGTCCCCCTGACACTCGACCTAGTTGTATGGTTGCTGCCACTTATACTTCACATATATCCCCAACCAAGGGCAGTATTGAGTCTCCCTGCATCTTGACTTCATCCATGTACCTCATCAGTTCTTGATCTCATCTAGTGGATTTCGCGAAGCCCTCTGCTTCTTGGATTTGCATCTCCCTTTTTGTTGAAATTAACACATTTTCCAGAAGGGTGACAGTATCTTGACTCTCATTACCTTTACAATGAGGAGTCTCAGACGGTACAAGGAGAACCATCATTTCTCTCTACTGTCATTGACCCCCATAACATTCAACTTCAACACTTTCTCATGTTGTGGCGGGTCTTACTTTGCGACTATTGCATTTGTTTTTATATTTTCTGAAAACCTCTTAAATTTGTTGGGATATCAATGCCCGTGAAATCCTTGATACTTCCTACAGGTGTCATTACCTACTTTTTGGAGTATTGTTCCCCATCAGAATTTTCCTCTGCTATTATCAACACGCCCCCAAGGGCGCTACAATCATCTTCACCAACACACCACTTCAGTTACTTTCTTACACATTTTTTGAGTTACATGACACAAGCATGGGGCATGCCTGCCTCATTTGTACACAATTTATTTTTCACACCTTGTGAAAGGTTGGGTCCTATAGGATCCCCTCTTCCTCCAATGGGTTTCTCTTGATACTCTCATTATCTCTCTTTCTTACAATGGTACTCTCTATAGAAGAAACATTGATGAATTTTGTCTATACGTATGCTTCTAACCTCATCCATCAGGGGGCATCTGTTATCACTAAAATTTCATCCACAAATGGTTATAGGAATCCAACATCTTCAAATAGCTATTAGTTCACCCATGGACCAAAAATGACCAAAAAAGCATTTCCAAAAGGTCCAAAACTATACAACTAGTTATAAAACCAACATGCACTAAGGATATATAGGAAGTGTGTGAATGTGCGCCAGTCGAAAACACCAAAAAAGTGCACATGCACCCGATGCGCGACTTTGGATGCAAAAATCTGCGCACACCTTAGAAGGATGCATTTATGATATTGGTCGGCCTCCCACCCACTTTTGGTTCATCTTCCAAGTCGATTTGACATCCAAATCTTAGTTGAATATGGGTGGGTGGCTGGTTAAAGACCTAAAGGTGCCCTAAATAGCCCCTTGTTCACACTAAAAGCTGGTTGAATAATACCTCAAAGTTACGCTATAAAAATAGGTCATGAGTGCACTACATCTTCAAGGAATTCATTTGTATTGTTATGCTGTTGATATTCTCTTGGAGTATCCTCTTTCCTCATCAAGAGTATGCTAGCACCATTTCACTTATCCATTCATATCACCTCTTGAGTGAATGTGCTTTGGATTCTCTTAACCATTTCATTCTAGTTCCTCATTTGTAAGAAGAGCTCAATATTTGGGGGTCCAAAAGCCCTCCCTTGGAGGAAGAAGGGACCCAAAGTCTCCCTTTCTCTTTGGTGTTTTCTTTCCACTAATACAACCCTTTCCATTGTTGGCATGAGTCTTGTTTGTTTTTTTGTTCTTATGTCCTTATGCACTATAGTTTAATTGTTTTTATCATTCCTAGTTTAATTCTTAGCTTAGTCTTTTATGATTTGTTCTTCTAACCCTTTCCTTTGTTGTTGTCTTGCCTAGCTAACCGAACTAGGCTTTTAAGCACCTCTATTTTTCTCATTTAGGTGACAAAAGAGGCACAACACTCTGTTTTGAATGTGAAATGTTGTATGCACTGCCTGTGTCCAAAAAATATATGTCAACTTTGAATCCATTATCATTGTTTGAGCCATTTCTTGTACTGTCATGTTCTTTCTTTCAAAAAATCCATTATGTTGAGGTGTCCTAGTGATGGAGAATTGCCTTTTTATTCCATGATTGTTGCAATAGTCCATAAATTCCTTTGAGATGAATTCTCCTCCATTATCTGATCTTAAGCATTTCATTCTTGAATACATCTCATTTTCAACCATTTCCTTGTAGATCTTGAAGTTTTCAAAAGCTTTTGACTTGATCTTGAGAAACCAAACTGCAATCATTCTTGTATAATCATCAACTAATAACATAAAGTATCTCTCACCTTTTAAGCCTTTTGTTGTAGTTGGTCTGACTAGATCAGTATGCACAATTTCCAATGCTTTTGTTGTTGAATATTCCTTTGATTTCAACCTGGTTTTTGTTTGCTTTTCTTGTTGGCAATGCTTGCATAAAGTGTTGGTTGGTTTCGTGATCTGGGGAATTTCTCTGACTACTTCTATTTTGCTAAATTTGACAAGGTTATCAAAATGCATGTGACCCATTCTTCTGTGCCATAGCCAACTTTCATCTTCCTTTCCTAGACAACACTTTTTATTTCCAATTTCGCTTAACACATATATGTTGCTTGAAGTTCTTGCAGCTATAGTGACCAATTTCCCCGAACCTTCTTTTCGTATCTCACACTTTTGTGAATCGAAAGTAACTTTATGACCTTGGTCACACATTTGACTCACACTTAAAATATTATGTTTCATATCTTCTACTAGTAGAACATTTTCTTCC
>SNQJ01S0121128.1:0-27079 GCA_010110895.2 Picea sitchensis
AAGGTGATCCAAAAGTTAAGTAGGTCAAGCTTCAACAACATAGAGTAGAATTTAAAAATTTGAAGATGAATGAAAAGGAAGATATTGCAACCTATTTTCTTAGAGTTGATGAAGTTGTTAATGAATCCTTGGTTGTACAAAAACTGTTGAGATCACTTCTCTTGAAGTATGATGCTAAGGTCTCCACCATTGAAGAAACTAGGGACCTGACCAAAATGACAATGGATGAATTACATGGGTCTCTTATAGCATATGAAATGAGAACAGGTACAGAAAGTGACCAGCCAAACAATGAAGCAACCTTTAAATCCATAAAGAAGACAAAAGACAAGGATAACGACCTTGATGAAGAAATAACAAATTTTGTAAGAAGGTTCCAGAAGGGAAGTGGAAGATACAAAGGTAAGTCTCCTCTCAAATGCTTTAACTGTGGTAGAATGGGACATATTGTTGAAAACTGCTACTATAAAAAGAGAAGTCTCAACAATAAAAAGAGCTTCTACTCCAAGGATGATGACATCTCCTCAGATGAGAGTGATGAATAAGATAATGATGGAGGAGAAGTCCTCTTCATAACCCAAGAAACCCAAGATGATGATCACAAGAATTCTAAAGAAGAAGAAATCATTTGTGAAGAAGATTCAGATGAAGAAACCAACCTTGATTCCTTTTGGGGATACAAAGACAATGCAGAGAGTGAACAAGAAGATGAGAATATTGAAAAGTTGAAGTATGTTGAAACTGAAAATAGAAACCTTAGAAACAAAAACATAATATTAAAAGGTGAATTGAGTAGTTGGGAAGAAGAGAATTACAAGCTTGAAAATACTATTAATAGCTTGAAGAAACAATTAGAAGATTATGAGAAACTGAAAGCATAATTGGATCACACAAAAGGGGAGCTCCTATTGACAACAAAAAAGTTGAAGAAGTTTTAAAAAAAGCACTGAAAAATTAGATGAGATCCTTAACAGTCAAATATCTCCAAACGACAAGACAGGACTAGGATACAATGACAGTTTGAAGACAACAAAACAAGAAAAGGAAGTTGAAAATGATGAAACCAACATTCTAGAACAAGTTGAACAACAAGATAGAAGACTAGAATTCAGAAGGAATGAGACATCAAGAATATCCTCTCCCATCAGGTATGAAAGCAATCATTATGAAGGAAACTACAGAAGAATAGATCATGAACCCATATGGACCAAAACACAAAGAATATCACTTACGCCCAACTATCAAAATTTCTTTCTTGGACATTGTTATACTTGTGGAAATTTTGGACACAAGGCAATCAATTGTAGAATCAATAAAAGGAATAACTATGCAAGCTACATGAATGGTGAAAATAGTAGATATGGAAATGTTCGTAGACTTGTCAACAGAAATTATAATCCATTTGACCCATTAATGGATCAAAATATTGTATGTTACAAGTGAAATAATCTTGGTCACAAAGCACGAGATTGCAGAGAGATGAAGGACGATAATTGTATGCCAAAAGTCTACATACCAACTACAGCATGGAAAAGGAAAGAAATTCCACACAATGAAAATTGTCGAATAGCATTGGTCGCTAAAGAATGCAAAGAAGAAGATGAATGGTTCATAGACAATGGGTTCTCATCTCATATGATTGGAGATCAAAGAAAATTTGTCAGCTTGGAAGAAGATGAATGGTTCATAGACAATGGGTTCTCATCTCATATGATTGGAGATAAAAGAAAATTTGTCGGCCAGTTGTAGCAGGGAAATGTTGTATTTTGAGATGACTCATCTACCAAAATACTTGGAAAGGAACCGTAGCTTGGAAGTGAAAATGTAAAAGCGTGAAAAGTCCCATCGGTTGAACATTCAAGCATAATCTACCAAGAAGCATAGGTAAATGTAAGGATCAAGGATACACTCTTGTGTTTGACTCCCAAAACAAAATCAGAGAAAAATAACTTAGGAAGATTGGTTGCAACCTAAATAAGAAGACCCAATAACATATACATCCTAGACATGAAGAAGAGAGAGAAGATAGAAGCCGCAAAAAATGATTCCAAGGAACAAAAAGTCTCAAAGACCAAAATAAGGATGAAATATTATTGAGTGCTGTTGCCTGGGGAGCAACCTAAAGAAGAGAGCACCAAGGCCAAACTGAGATTCCCAAATTTTTCATTGATGTCAATGGGAGAGAGAAATTGGGATCATAATGATAGGGGAGAGCATGAGTGTTTCCATAAATAACAAAAGGGGAGATTGTTGAAATATTGGTTGTTGTCATTGATGTCAACCCTAGTCAAGGGTTTTGGAACTACAAGATTGATGAAGGTATTTGTACATGAAGGAAAATGCACATGAATAGTACAAACCCATGGATGGATAATATACATCATGTTGTTTCCTGGTATGTGAAACGTCTCATGGATCCTCATGTTGAGGAGAAATGAATTTTGAAGATGACAAAGAATTGAAGAAGAAGTACATGTAGTCCCTAAAGATAATTAAAGAAAAAGAATTACAAAATAAGAAAGTGTCGGTCGGCCCTAATGTTAAAAAAAGGACGTGACATAAAATGGTATAAATAAATAATATCATTATACATTCATTTGATAATAAGTCAAATTTCAAAGGAAAACCATAAATAAGGTCGGATTTCAAGGAGGATGAAGTCTCTTTGCGGATATGTTCTAAGGTATGTTATTTTCAGTTATCTTACCATTTTTTCTATAACTTTTTCCTAGAATGATTCAGAACATGAAAATGATAGGCCATTGAGAAGACATCAGGTACCCTCGTGGGTAAAATTTTATTCTTATAATTATGGAGATACACTGCGGAAGATAGGGTTTTGACCATTCCAAGCTAGTCAATAAATAGGTGTTCCGGTAAAACAATCATAACTTCTTCATCACGAATCCAACTGACGTGGACAAAATTGTAATTAAATATTACAGACTTTAGTTTCAGGTGTGTGAGTTTCAGAATTGGATGTTAAATAATAATTGCACAAGTTCCTCCCAAATAAACCATGCACTGAACAAGGTCTTTCATTCTATAACTCTATTTTAGAGAAAGGAAACTGAGTGGTTTCAGAATAAACCCAATAACATTATCTTAAGTGGACTGTGAAAGGGTTCAAGAATTGAATAATTGTAGAAATGAAGAAGTCTCAGAAAGCACTATCAAGTTCTATGTGATTGTTGGTTGATTGTGATAATTTACTTGAATGTGAAGTTTATCTCTCAGATGGTTCCTTGGGGCTAAGGAAGGCAAGGATGGAGAGTTCAATATCTCTTTATATTGGAGATTGTATCTTCCTCTTGGAGGTTTCATCCCTAAGACTTGAAGTTGTAGCCACTAATTCATTACTTCCTGGAACAATAACCATTGATTATCTTCTCATATATTGTGTAAGGTATTATGGTGTAGGGCAGTAACTCTTATACTATTGTTCATTGTCATTAATTGAATGGTTTAAGTAGAAGTTGAAAGATGTTTTAAATTATACTTGATACCAATTCACCTCTCAAAGACATCAACAAACCCCAACAGACACGGTAAGCACTAAAGCACCAAAATTTCACACCACCCAGTAATTTTTTGTAAGATCAGCTTTGAGCAGACTAACTTAAACCCAGGACAAACAATTGAGAAGGCATTTTGAAAACTGAGAGGGTTTCTTCAACATCCCAAATAACAAACCCCCATTTTTCAAAATGTGCTATTTTTTGAGATAAATAATATATATAAAACTCTACCAACTATTTTGCACTGACGCCACCCAATTTCCATAGCGGCTAAAGCACTATATCACTTTGTTTGAGTTTGATCATCAAGGAGGACTGAAATCGGATTCTAAGGATCATTTAGTCATGGACACCAAGACCTAATATTTAGGCTCCACTAAAGTACTCCCACGAGGTGGAAACAATTTATTAATAACATCCAAATAACCTAAGAATGTTGAATCCCATCTCCTCCATTGGATTTTTGTCTCTTTGATTGTTGCCACCCATCTCCTTCAAGTAGTTTGTGAATCCAATGAGGATAAGGGATTTGGACCTCCCAAGGGTTATTTTGGATTTCATTTTCATTTAAGGAAGGAGATCCTCGGATAGGTGGTGGAAAACAAAAAGTATCCTGAGGGTCCAGTGGTTTTCAAGAAATGTTAATGAGTTGCAGAGCATGATAGATCTATGTTTTCCTCAAAGACTTGTCTTAGTTTTTTATGTGAAAGATCTCAGTTCATGAGTAGTACTTTTGATCAGATAGTTTATTCCTTACATGTTATCATTTTCCTTCTATTTTCCTCTTACTGGATGTGTTTTGTTTCTATAAGGATTGTATGAACAGAGTTTGTGATGAGGATGTTGTGATAAGGATTATTACAATAGCTACATATATATACATCCTCCTTTTTCATTCTTCAGATGTTTTGAAGGTTTAACTATTACGCTGTGTTTCTTTTCATCCTTAGCTACACTCTGTGTTTTTCTTGATTTCTTCATTCAAACTTTTTTTGATCTCAGAACTGATCTAAGGCCTTATTTGACCTGTTTTGCTGCCGATAGGATGTTAATTCAAGATTGTTAGATTTCATAGAATCCATGCCCAATGGATTTATTGCTCTCTTGATTAATTTTACCACTCTCATAATTTCCTAAAACCCAAGATATCCAATCAAACGTTTTTATTCATGATGTGCTAGGTTTGCACTTGAGCATTCCAAGAGAAACTTTGTTGAAAATACATAACCGAGGGAGGGGGTGAATAGGTTGTTACCGCAGCGGATAATTTATGACTATTCAAACAATTTTAATCTTCCAAGTGACCATCAATATACAACATATGGAATAACATGAGTAATCAACATCATCACACATAAGATATACACAGAGACATATTTTCAATGAGAAACCCATAAAGTGAGAAAACCTCTTCTTCAAAATGATAGGTAGCCTTTGGAGTTCTCAGACATCATCTATGTTTGAGCATCAACTCAAAGTGAGGCTACCACCTCTATTTTTACAAGCTGCAACTTGAGAGCTAACCTCGGGTTTCCTCTTCAGACCTAATTAGAAGCATCAACTCCTAAATGTTCCGAAGACTAACCGGACTTATATTAAGCACCAACTTGTTGAGCACAACTTGTTGAGCGACCAACTCTCGGTTTCTAGAACCAATTAGAAGGAAGCATCAACTCCCAAATGTTCCAAGTATTTTCAACTAGAGAATTCTAAGGAGGCATAAGCAACTAACTTGCATACAAAACTCTCAGAGCCTCGAGCATCACCCTCCAACCTGCTTTCTAGCCACAACTAGGATGGAAGATAGAACTTCCACATTCAAGCACCAATCAACATCATACAACCTTCCTAGCACCAACCTACCTCCCTTATTAAGAATAAATGATTGAATAACTAACATGGCAGTTCACCCTACCACTTTTCTCCGTCGCTAATTCTTCTCTCGCTTTATCTTCCATTCTTCAATTCCTCCGCCTCATCTATTTGTAGTTCTACTCTTCTTCTATCTGTTCAATGACTAAGTTTTATCTCACACTATGCATACCAATTTTCCCTTCTTATAGTTCAACTCATTTTCCGCCCAAACAAATCAACCTATCACAATACCACCGCGATATCTATTTCTATAAGTCACCAATTCAGTTACACCTCAAATATCAAAGGAAAACGCCAAAGAACTCAATCGCTTGTCCAAGAACCAAGGATTTAGTTCTCGGCCAATCAATCATAATTGAACAACTAAACATGAGGTGAAACAATAGCCCTTCGAATAGATTCCCAAATTACTGTTAATCGCTGATTAAATCCACGTTGTCTCGTGGTTTTATCCCATGTTCCCCACCGATACTATGACCAATGGATAAACATTAAAGATTTGGTTTTGCATTTCAGAAAAATTGTGGTGAGAGATCTCGACTCTTCATATTGCAATCTCCAAAATAGAGCTTAACAACACCTTCCCTTCTCGTGACCAATGGATCTTACCAAGGCCTAATTTAAAGAGCACTTCACAGTTTCTACGAGATTTGTTGCGAGTCACTGACTCTTCCAACTCCCAATCATGAAATGGCTCACAGTACCAACTTCCTTCCCTTTCTTCATGACCATCGACGGGACTAGTACATAAAGACACTATGTAGCCTCAACAAGCCAAAAATCTTGTGATGATACTGCCTTGACTCTCCAATTCATGATCTCTGAAATGGAGTTGAGCTAAGCTATCTCTTTCCTCACATATGACCACTAGTTGTAACCAAACGCTTTTATCCTAAAAGTGATTTTGCGATTCGGGACTTTGGGGATCTTGGTGTGAGGTTTCTTTACTCTCCCAACACCGGGTATCCTAAACTCCTAAAATGGGCTAGATCAGTCCACGCTTCTCCTATTTCAATGATCGACAATCGTGTGGTTTCACGTTGATTCAAAGGATAGAGCTCCTTCCTTTGACTTTCCGCTAGCTTAAAGATGACTGTAGTGTTTGTGCATCCAACGGTCCATGACCTCATCTAAGGATTCAACTCAACTTCCTCATCCGGTCAATTCGTATCATTTCAAGATATTGCATATCAAGGAAGTTCCCACAATTCATGCTTGAACTTTCAATTTGTAGGTGTCAACAAAATTATAGTCGCTTCTCCACGTGTCCTTTCTTGAAGATGGACGGGTCCCTCAAGCTGTAAATTTGTAAGCCCACTTCATATTGTACTTAAAGATCATGTTCCTTCTTCTCAGAGATCCAAGCTGGCTCCTAAGCCATCTGATGCCCGAGACTGCTCTTCTAATCGTGATGTTCTCCTATCTCAATTCAGATCCATGCTCATCAGAGAATTAATGGGATCCAATGATCAAGTGATCTTCACACCGTTAATCTTTCCAGCCATCGTCAAGGTAGCTTAGATTCACATCAATGACAAACATGTCAGCCTCAGATCTCTCGCTTGTAAAATGCCAACACCCCTTTGGAATTGATGGAAACCTTGACCTTGGGTGTTGACTGTTACTCTTCCTGAACGCTACCACACTTTTCTTCCCCTTGACATCAATGTCAAAGAAGAAACACGTCTCCTAACTGCTGTAATACATCTCGAAGGTATCGGATATGTGACAATCACATACTCCCCCTAACAAAGTGAATAGATTAGATGCTATATAACCCCAACTTCTAAAAGATATCCGTAAGTAGTTGTTATAAGGGTTTATAACTATATCAACTATATGTTCTATGAAGGAATATAATTCAAATTAACAAATCGCTTGTAACTCTGGTTCTCTCTGAAAATGGTATTTTATTTGGATATGTTTATCTTGGAATGAAGAACATGACTTTGAGACTAATGGTATTCATGTTATCACAAGAATTGTAACTCTATCAATAGAATTTACCTTAAATCTACAAGAGTTTGGATCATCCATAAATATGAGTGCAGAACAAATAATGTACTCTACTTCTAGAGTTGATAAGGAAATAGATCCCCGCTTATTACTAATCCATGCTACCAACAAATCACCCAGGAAGAATGCACCACCATCGGTGTTCTTTCTTCATCCACATAATTTAAATCCTGACTGGACAAGTAATTAACTGAATTTCTGATTGATACTGCACTATAAGTCATTGTTCCCTTCAAGTATCCTAATATTCTTTACAACTACCAAATGAATTTTTTTAGGGAGTGTAATTTGAAAACGGTAATCTACCATTCCACATAACAACAACTTGCATTATGTTAGACAGATGTCTACCTATAGAAGATCTACTATCATTGATTTGTATGTCCTTTGATCAACATCGTGTGAAATATCATCTTTATCGAGCTTGAAACCAACCACCATAAGTGTACTAACAAGAGAAGAATCCTCCATCCCAAATTTCTTCTCAACATTCCTTCTGGGGATTATTTTTCTTGAGAGATAAATATTCCTACAGAATCCTATCACTTGTAAACCAAGAAAGTATGAGAGTTCTCCTATCATGGAAATCTAAAACTCTGTTGTATTTAGTTATCAAACCACCGATAGAGGGATTACTAGTACAACAAAAATAATATCTACATAAACCAAAACAATCAGTAAATTATCACCTTCATGTGACTTAATGTAGAGATTATTACAATAATAATTCTTTGAACCCTTTGTCTTGTAAAAAATTCTCCAACTATAATACCAAGTCAGGTGCTTTTTTCAATCCATATTCCTTTCAACTTGCAAACATAATCAAGATTATCTATCAATGAGAATCCTTCAGTTGCTCCTATATATACTTCTTCCTCTAGATTCCCATTAAGAAATGTTTAATTAACATCCATATGATACACTTTAAAGTATGAAATGAATATGGTAAGAAACATTTATGGATTCCAATCTTGCCACTGGAGAAAAAGTTCATCAAAATCCCGACCTTCAACTTGTGCATATTCCCCATGTACCAATTTGGATTTATTTCAAACAACTTGTCCTTTTTCATTCATTTTATTCTTGAACAATCATTGAACCTATTATATTCTTATCTTCTGGTCTAGGAACAAGCTCCTAAGCATTTTTCAATCTGATCAAGATCTTCATTTATAACTCTAATCCAATCATCATGGTGTTGGCTTCATCAAATTTTTTTAGGTTCAATCATATAGAAAAACAACATGAGATTGTTCCGAGTCTTTAACTAATTTCTTCTTGTCTTAACTCCTTTGTTTATATATCCAATTATCTAATTTTCAATATGATTCTTTCTAAATACCTAGATTTTTTTTCTTCTCACTGATTTGTGTCACCAGTATTCACATTCTCATATATAATTCGATTCTTCCCTTTCCATCCTTGGACTGCTCATCTTCATCTTCAACTATATATTTTGTTCTTGGTTCAACATTTACTTTGGCATTTTGTTTGACTGAGACTTCCTTTCATATCAACTTTTATGCTCTATACAATCAAACCACTGCATCCTCTATTGTTATAACATCTGTATCCTTTGCTGCTTATAGCATAACCTAAGAAGATACCTCATCATCCTTATCATCATATTTGCCAATATTTTCACTGTCATTATTCTTGATATAACATTTACTCCCAAAGACTTTAAATGCTTGATTGAAGCAGGTCTTTCAAACCATAGTTCATAAAGAGTCTTGTCACCGTAGGACTGAGATGAGATTTGTTAAGTATAAGGAACTGCATGGAATTTATTCCGGCACCCAACATGTCCAGCACACATTCTCATTCCTATCATTGATCTTAGTTAACTGTCCGATCTATTCTGCCTCTCAACTAATTCATTTTGTTGTGGAGTCCTTGAATATTGTATTTTCATTTGATTCCATGTTTATCACGTAACTCTTGAAGTTCCATGAACTAAACCTCCTCATCTATCAAACCTTATTGCCTTCAATATTTTTCCTCCTATTTGATTCTCACGAGCCTTAAACACTTTGAATTTTCTTGGTAAGTCAAATTTTTCTTTTAAAAAGGAAACCCACGCTAGTCTAGAATAATCATCATCAATAATCAACAGTAAATAGTTTTATTTCTCCTCGTATTCCTTCTTTTCTTTGATGGTCACATAAATCCATAAGGTACCTTGAATCGAGAGGGTTTTCCTCAAGAAGGAAAGTTTTTAGATTTGAACCGAAAGGCAAGTTTTCCTATCTGCCAAGGTTTACAAACATAGTCATGTGGCTTTGATATCTTAGGAAGACCTTTTACTGCCCCATATGTTTCTAATTTTGATTATATGATTAAAATTTAGGTGTACAAGTCTCCCATGCCATAGCCAAATTTCACTGCATTCTTAAGTGGCATTCTTTTTCTTCTTTAACACATAGACATTGCTTTCTGTTCTTATTCCTTTTTTGCAACCGCTTGTCCAATTCAAAGACTTTATTTTTTACAATCTTAGAACTAAAAAACTTCACATCTTTTTTCACAAACTTGAATGACACTTAGTAGATTATGTTTCAACCATCTACAAACAACACATATTGAGCTTTTCCTTTGCTGGCTACTCAGCTTACCATTCCTTTACCTTTTATTTTCCGTGTATCATTTCCAAAAGTTACATTCCCCCATTTGTTTTCACTTAGAGTTAAAACTTACTTTTGTCTCCAGTAATGTGTTTGGAACATCCACTGCCACATACCCGGGATTCTTTTGTCTTTGGGCTGATACTGTCCCAAGACCGGTCATCTCTTTCTTCTTCCAACCTTGAAATTTTCAAATGCAGATTCGTGACCAGCTTATAGTTACTTAAGTTTACAATCTACAACTTTATGTCCATAATTATGGCAGTGGTAACATTCTGGTTCACTAAATAAAAGATCAGTACTTGTTATGCCTATAATTGATATGTTTCACCTATGCCCTCCTCCATCACATGATTTATAACTGATTTTTGTTGCTTATTGTTGTTGAGTCCATTTTTGTGCTTCCATAAACCATAATTTTGCCTCTTTATTTGGCCTATTTTCCTTATTTTATTCCACATTTCCATAAAACATCCTGTATCCAAGGTATATTTGTCATCCTTTAACCCCTAATCGAATTTTCTAAATTTTTGCATTAAAATTGAAATTTGGGCAGAAATTACGGATTTGACCAAATCCCGTAAAGCTCTGCTGCTTGTATACTTGTAGGACACCTAGGAGAAATCCAACACTTGGGTCATGTTCCCAGATGTACAAGGATGGTGAATAAGCTATCATATTCAAAATATGAGACTGCTAGATGCCCAGTCAACGCTAATAAATGTATCACTTCAAAGGTAATTGCCCTGTTTCAGCCTTAAATTTTGGACAGTTTTTGATTTCGTGGATTTTGACCATGTTTTGAGGATCTAGGAGGGTCGAATGCCTCCTAGGATATTGTGGATATACTTATGATATTTAGGAGACATTTTAGTATTTATGGTTTTTAAACTCTTGTATAAATTACTCTAAGTTTAAGCTAGTAAGACACCTTTGATGAATGAAGAAACTTGAGAATTTGAACTCTTGAAGATCAGCTCTGTGTTTTTTTTCATTTGAATGCTTATGGTGATTTGAATGCTACCGGATTCCTTTCGTAGCTGAAGTTAACCAAAGTGTACTAGTGGAAGCAAAGTGAGGGCCCTGCATTGCCAACTAGTACATTCTTTCCTTGTGTTATTTTTAAGTACATGTTTTAAATCTTGTTTGTCGAGATGAGTTTTATCTTGATGTAGGTAAATGAATTCCATAGTTCAATTACATGCTTAATTTTTTCAATACTTACTCATCATTGTGAATGGACTCTTGAATGAGAACTCAATGTGTGTGTATTAGACTTCAAGCATTGGTGATAGTTTTGGAATGCTTTTCGAAGTTATTTTATGCTTCTTCCTGTGATTCTTTGATTTGATTTGATGTTAATGAATGAATGAAAAAGAAGAAAAATGAATGCATCTCTTGAATAAGAGTTTTGTTCTTCCAACATTTGATAGGTCTTAAACTTTCTCTTGAATGCTTACTGTTAATACTTTTTTTTAGGAAAACATTTGTTGATTACTTTTATGAGATCTATGAATATGACTTTTGAATAGAAGCTTAGTTTCTCTTCACATTCAGCCTTAGAATAGATTTTTATGCTTACTATTTTACCATTTAGAAAAACAAAGTGGGGTTGATTACCTATGAGGGGACTACAAGATGATCAATAGAAGCTTAGTGTCTCTTTGACAAAATTTTAGATGGTTTCTTTTGAGTTATTTCCATAAAAGATAAAACTATCTCTAAAAATCCATATACTTTGGACATGCCTCTAAGTCTTAAGCAAATATAGATTGATAACAAATGCACTCTAATTTACTTGGGTAGATTTTGAGCTCAATATTTTACGCGCCATAATGGGGAGGTATATTTAGAGATAAAAAAAAAAAAAAAAAAAACCTATAAAAAGAAAAACAAACATATATATTCATAAAGAAAAAACATAGCATAGAAGTGATTTTGAATTATGTTTCTTTTATGTCTAAACTTAGAGATGATAAATAATATTTTTTAAACAAAACCCCCAAAAAACTAATCAATATCCGAGGGAAAAACATCTATAACTCAATCTACCACACCAACTGCTGGAAAAAAATCACTTTGGAAGAATTAGAAGAGAAACAACGCTGTGTGGACAAAGGTTAACTCTCATCGAAAGACAAGTTCTATTGGCTTATGGTGAAGTAAATAAGAAAAAAACACAAACAGAACTATCTTCCTCGTAGGGCTAAAAGGAAAACAACTATTTTGAACAAATAGAACCTCTTTTCCAACAATGTAGATATCAGATTTTACAACAGAAAACTCTTTGAAATGTCAAGTCGGGATAGACAAGAAAGAAAGAGAAATGGAAAGGGAACTAGGCAAAAAAGAAACGAAGAAAAGAGAAAGAAAGAACGTGGAAGATAGAGAATCACATCTAGAAGAGGCAAGAGGAAACTAAGAAGAAGAGGGAGGAAGAACATATTGCATTTGCATTTCCTATAGTTGACACACCAACCTTTTTAGGAGATGACATAAAAATGAAAAAATATTCTCCATCCGTTTCTTCCAAATTTCTTTGGTTTTACTACTGAAGACCCTGATTCTTCATGTTTGAATTTGACATCACTTGTATATCCATATGTTCTACAAGCGAACAAGGGATGCTCAAAAACTTCGTTTATTTCTTGTAACTTTGAAAGGATATGCATTGAAATGGTTTATGGGTTTGGGAGAAGTAACCATAGCTCCACTGGGAAGACATGAAAAGAAATTTCTTACTAAATATCACCCTTATTGTAAGTCCAAAGACTCCAAAGAAGATATCTTTAAGATGACTCAAAGTGAAGAAGAAAGCTTAAAGGAATATCTAGAAAATTTCTTTACAACATGCATAATTCCAAGCAATTTAATCTTCCTTTAGATGTCATTCATACTATCTTTTAAAAAGGAATTTGTGATGAGAATTTGAGGCTCTAACTTAATGAAGTGTGTGGGATATTTCAATCTTTCCCAAAATTGAACCATGTGTTAAGAAATACTCAAGAGGAAAAGCTAAAAGAGGAATAGACAAAGAGACACTGTGACAAGGTCAACAAAATCAATCTCATAATGGTGTCACTTAAAACTGAATTAGAAATCGCTTGAAAGTTTCAAAATTGATAATATGAGCACATTTGGTTCACAACTTGATATGTTGAAAGCAAAACAGAAACAGAAGAACAAGAGAAAATATTTTCCATTTGGTGTCCTTTCATGCAGAAGAACATACCTGAGAATGTCCTTAAACAAAGTTCAAGTTTGTGAATTATGTACAAGAGAATCATGCCACTTATGATTGTCCAAGATTAAAAGAACTACAAGCTACCCATATTGAAGAAGGACAAGGAATGAAATCTCTTTACTACCTAGCACCTAGGAGACATTGGCAGCCACGTATGTCTCAAAATTTTGCTCCTCAACAATTTCCACAGAATTTCCAAACTCCCATTCAAAATTCATGGAATGCACCCATGCTCCTTGGCAAGCTTGGCCTCCCTCAACGTAACTGTGGACCCTCTCAAGGTTGGCTAGGTATGCTCTCAAGGAAATCAGCCATAATGCCAGCCTTACCAACAACCACATATCAACAACCCACTAACATCCAATAACAGCCTTTATCGTCACCTTACTGCTAAAATTATATCAACCTTCCCTTATCAACAATTCCAGCAGAACCAGCCACAAAATTCATACTTTCATCCACTACAGCCTGCACCTCAACCAACCCAACCACAACAACTCCAACTACCATCCAACCACCCCCCACCCGCACTCCCACTAATTACCATCTCAACCCCATCTAATCCCACAATAAAGTGGAAAACCCATGTATATCGTTGAAGAAGGACCATCCTATTCCATCCTCCCTCTCCAAAATATCCACTTAAGGTCTGAAAAAGTTTTTGCATCTAAAGGATTCTCTTGATATCATGTAGGAAACCAATTGAACAAGAAGAGAGTCCTAGTACAGAAGAACTACCACTAGATAATCAAATACATTGTTGAGAAACATCAAATATCCAAAACACCATCCTTTCCTAGAAAGGTTGGTCAAAGAGAAAATACCAATATCTCTTCCTAAGTTTGATGTATTAGATGAATTAAGAAATGTTTGTGTGAAAATTCTTTTATTGCAAGCTATCAAGGATATCCCACTCTATAAGAAAGCAATTAAGGAATATTGTTCGGAAGAAAATAAAACAAAATAAGGAAAGATCCACCAAAAATTCATGTAAAAGGAAATCTAGCAGGCCTAATGTCAAATAACATTTCCATTGAAAATATGTTGATCCAGGAATTACAATGGTGACAATAACAAATCAACAATTTTTCATTTCTAAACATTAATTGACTTAGGAGCGACTATCAATGTGATTTATTACTAGAACAATGAGATATTTGAATTTGCAAAATCTTCGACCAAACACTACGGTCCTAGAATTAGTTTATAGATCTAAAGTAGTTCCCGAGGGTATACTAGAAGACATCACGATTTGGATTTTAGAATGTCCAGTAGATTTCTTAGTCCTTCAACCAAAATCTAATCTAGGAGGCTTTCATCCATTAATCCTTTGAAGACCTTGGCTGGCCACAACAGATGCTTTCATTGGTTGTAGATTAGGGAATATGCTTATCTCACATGGGACCTGAAAGAAAACAGATCACACTTTATCCTCCTACACAAAACCTTCTATACTAGATCAATTGTCTTGGCTTGATGAAACATATCAACAACAGAAAGAAGTAATTCAACCTATATTAAGCATTAATCAAGCTTTTGATTTTAGGGAGGAAAATAACTAAGATCTATTAGACTATTTCATCTCTGAACCAGATATCTCAGAAGAACTAAGAGACACACAATACATTGTCGCATGAATCTTAGGACAAAGATTCCAAGAAAATTGCACAATCAATTTTTTAGGGGCAACATTTAATGACATTTTTCCGGTTATTTCCACATGACAAATGCTCAAGGCAAGACAATTGAAATTAATACTGGGAAACATTTGAATATTGGTACAAATTTTGAACCAATCTTTAGGAAGAACAATTGATTGCACCACTGAAAAATACCATAAAGCATTTGCTTTGGAATATACCGACATGCGTGGAATTCATCTTGATACATGCACTCATCATATCTACACAGATGATAATATAAGAGACCCTTCCTAATAACCACAACGAAGAATGAATCCAATGTTGAAAGAGGTAGTCAAAGAGAATTACAAAAATTATTGAATGTAGGATTTATCTACCCTATCTCCATAGTCAATGGATTCCATTAGTGGTTGTACCCAAGAAAATGGAAATGGCTAATTTGTGTAGATTATAGAGAATTGAACAAAGCAACGCTTAGAGATCATTTCCATTACCATTCATAGATCAATTTGCACTAGTCGGAAGAATTATTTCTTGATGGATTCAATGGCTACAATCAAATAAAAATTTCCCCTGAAGACCAAGACAAGACAAAATTCACATATCCTCGGAGGACATATGCATACAAAGTACTACCCTTTGGACTTTGTAACACACCTGCCACATTTCAAAGGGAAGTCTTGGACATTTTTGTTGATTTAGTACATGAATGTGTAGAGGTTTACATGGATGATCAAGTGCATGGTGATTCTTTGAAAGATCTTTGGAAAATTTTGAAAAAGTCTTAAAAGGTGCATAGAACAAATTTGTCTCTTAGCAATAAAAAATGTTTCATGATGTTAACCTAAGGTAGTATTGAAGTCATCATATCTCACCATCCCAATAACAAATGGATCCAACAAAATTCTGCAAATCATAATAAATCTACCGTAACCAATAAGTCAAAAGATGTTAGAAGTTTTCTTGATATGCGTGTTATTATCGGATTCATTGAAATTTTAGTAAACCAGTTTCTATTCTTATTCAAATTACTTGGGAAAGATATACATTTTCATTGGAGTACTAATTATCAAACTGCCTTCCAGAAACTGGAGGACAAGCTATCAACCGCACCTATTTTAAGAGGACCTAATTAGACTTTGCCATTTCACATCTCAACAGACAAAATGATACTGCAATAGTAATTTCATTATCAAAAAGGAAAATTCACCATGCTACACTTTATGGGTAAAAATCTAACCCCGTAATTAAATTATACGTATGAGAAGGAAATACCGCGAGTCCATGTCACAGGAATAAATTTCGTCACTACATTGCCGGCTATGAAGTCTTTATCCATACCGATCATTCTGCCATAAAACATCTCATGAATAAAACCTATTACTAATGGCGTGATACAAGATGGTTGTTATTGATGCAGGAATTCAACATCACGGTCTTGAATGAATTCCTGGAAAGGAAAATCAAGTAGTCGATTTCCTATCTCGATTAAAAAACCCCTGATTGTTACCTCCATCTCACCCTCAAAAGAAAGAAAAGATAATAAAACAAAGTGCTAGATACACACATGGATTGATGGAGATCTCTTTATACAGGATATGACCTCATAACTAGAAGATGTGTGAGACAAGATGAAATTTAGAAATATTGAAAGCTTGCATTTACTACTTCAAATGTCCCCTGCGGCAGCAAGGGCAGCAACAAATGCTATCCATTTTGCATGCCACGCCATCTATCTTTAAAGATTCCAAGAAACATGTCCGAAGTTGTGATAAATGCCAAAGGATGGAAAAACCACTTCCAACAAATGAGATTCCTCTTAAACCACAAGTTCACATCGAGCCATTTGAAAAGTGGGCTCTCGATTTCATTGGTCCAATAAATCCACCATCAAAGGGAAATAGTACATCTTAGTATACCTGACTATTTGAAAAGTGGGCGGAAGCCAAAGCATTGGTAAGAGCTACGAATGTACTGGTCAACTTCCTTTTTGAAGAAATATTTATTCGATTTGGAGTACCACGGGAAATTCTAACAGACCAAGGAGCACAATTACTTCTAAAATGGTGAAAGACATAGCAAACAAATATTAGATCAAGCATCGAAAGTTCACTCTATCATCCACAAGCAAACGGACAAGTGGAATTCACTAACAAAACTCTAGAAGCAATCACGACCAAGACAGTCAAAGAACACAGAAAAGACTGGTCAGAAAAGTTTCAAGAAGCTTTATGGGCATAAAGAATCACCTATAAAGATAGTATTGGTTTCACTCCTTATCAACTGGTCTATAGGTAAGCAAGCATTGCCGCCATAGAATTTCTCAAACTATTTCTAAATTATACCACTAGGACTAGATCCGTCTCGAGGCAATAAAAAAGAAAGGATCATGTAATCCAAACCGCTTGATGAGATGAGATGTGCGCTAGTAGAACACAACACTGGATACAAAGAAACAGGGCAAATAGCATGACAAGTATATCAAGAAGAAGCAATTCAAAGAAGGAGACTGGCTTTGTTATTTTGATTCAAAATTTAAAGATTTCCAAGCTACATTTACCACACATTGGCTTGGCCCCTATGAGATCAGACGTATATGACAATGGTCTACCAAATTACAAAACAAATAGATTAGAGAGGTAAACTCTATTCATAGTTATCAATGGTCACAGTCAAGCTCTTACAATAAGCCTTGCCATCAAAGAAGACTTTCACATCAAATTTCTCAAGAATGAAATGGAAGTGTTGAGAAACAAAACCATGTATCTCCTCCACATTCTACCTAAAAAAAAAATACACATAAAGAAAAAAAAGAGAAAAAGAGAAAAAGAGAAAAAAAAAAAAGAAAAAGAAAAAATGAAAAAAAAAAAAAGAGAAAAAGTAAAAGGGAGTTTAGTTGTGAAACCTGTGTAATCGGTAATATAAACTTGAATTTTGATTGAAAACCAAGTAACATCTGCCAATCAAAATTCTTCAAATCCTAATAAATTTTCATCTTCAATTTCTAAGTTTATCTTGTTCGGGCTTAAAAGTTTTTCACTTCTTGTTTCACTTTCAATTTTTTTTTCAATTTGAGGACAAGTCAATGAATAAGGCTTAGGGGGATAAGGTATATTTGGAAACCCTTCAACCCTTATACATATGACATCATGCATTAAGTAAAGGAGCCAATTTCATTTCAATTTCAGTAGAGGGACCTGATGAAGAAATTCATTTCAATCAGTAGAGGGACCCGATGAATACACTCATTTCAATCATCAGAGGGACCTGGTAAAGATAATCATTCCAAATAGCAGAGGATCTCACAAAGACATTCATTCCAAGTAATAACGTAGGGACTCATTTTAGAAGACACCATCAATCAAGAGAGGGACCCGAAAATGTCAATTTTTCAATTAGGAAGGGACCTGAGAATATATCAATTCAAAAAAGAGAGGACCAGAGATACTAGAAAAAATAAATACAAGAGGAATCAAGTATCCCATCCAGCTTCAATACATGGAGCAAACAAGTTAGTATGTTTTCATTTTTAATGTTTTAATTTTGGAAATTCTTCTTAAATTAGGAATAACAAATGCCTATCCTTCCTTCTCCCTACATTTCCCTATCATCACATCCTCAAAAGCACTTAAATGGCACTCAATGTAACCACTTTTTTTTCAAAGGAGTTATAAGGAGGGATTGTTTTGACCAAAACTCAGCATTTAATTTGAAGCTGTCCAGAACTCTATTTCATACACAGACTAAGGTATCATTGAAATGGTTTATAAACATTCAAAAGAGAAGGGTTGGCTAAGAAGTACCACATTTTGATGAAGGAATTGAAGAATTCAAGAGATATATGGAAAATGAGCATTCTTAAAACCACAACTCATGGCCAATTTAAAAAAAAGGTAGAAGAGTATAGGGTACAATCAAAGACACCTTCAAGTTATGATTGATGGACAAATCATTTTCAAAAATAAAAAAAAAAAACTTTGTTTAAATTCCCACCAACGATTCCATCTTCATAAAGGTAAAACGACTCAATTAGTTTTTCATATCGGTTGGGCCTCACCAAACATGCACGCCGTGTCTCATCTTGCACGTCTCGATATTTGAACTGCCGACACACCTCTGGATACACCACCACCATTTCGAATTTTCACACTATCATCCTCCTCACGCATTTTCAATCCCTACATTTAGTTGTTATCCCTACGTCCTAGTCCATTGCTCCTCCACGCATCATTAAATCCCTACAACACTGCACATTACGCGTCCATTCTCCGAAATTCGCTAATTGAGTACCGAAATTGTATGTTGACAATCATACCGTCAACATACAAGATTTCGTTCTATGAAAACGCGGGGAATTGAAGAGGTACGTCGGCAGTTCGAAACTCGGGGTATGTAAAGGTGAGACACAGCGCAATGTTTTGTTGAGGCTCAGCACAAAAACGATTTGCACAGTCAATTATAAATGCAATGATTCTGGATATAATTGTAAACAAACTAGTCCATGGTGTAGCAGAGCCGAATTCAAAAAAGGAAATTGAGTCAGAATTAGAACAGAGGAGCCGAGAATTTCTCAAATTCACTAGGTATGTCTCCAGGTAAAATTTTCATAAAAACGAGAACGTTTAGGAATAAAAGGCTGGAGATTTCTTTTGTTAATTTGAATGTAAACTTCCTTAAGACTTTAAAATATATATATATATACACACGAGTCGGAAATTTGAGAAGTATTATTATAGCTGAAGTTTCTTTCAAAAACAAAGAGGGATATTTTTGACCCTTTTGAAACCATACACAGCCACACAGAGTCTAGAAATCTTTAAAATTGGTGAGTTGAAGTTTTGAGGTCTGTTTTTAATTCTTGAAATAATAAGATATGAACTCCTGAGGGTTTGTGAAAAGCATCGAATACATAAAGATTGCATGCAAAATTTGGAACAGAAACAGTGGCTGAGTTTTTTTTAAAAGTTTGAGGGATTTTGTGAAGAAATTTCCCCAGACTTTGCATACCTTACCATTTGATGCCGGAGAGAAAGCCACCTGAAATTTTATCCTCAGATCACTGAAGATAGTCTTGCGTTTGTCACTGGACTACCACAGATAGGGGAGAAATACTTTAAACCAAACATTTCAAGGACAAATCATGGGTGCTTTTCATTTCAAGGCTACTGTCCGTGGTAGCACGTTGAACTGAAGAAAGGTATCCCAAGGAGTTGGTTAGTCCACTGGATGAGTTGGTATATCTGATACAAAAATTCAAAACCTGTGAAGGTAGGTTCAAGATTACTTATTTGTACCATATTAAACTGCTGCAGCATTGGAGAGGTGATTGTGAGATTAATATGCCATACCTCCTCTTACAAAGCCTCTCTAAAACGGCCAAGACTGTTCAGAAACAGAGTAGGAACACAGGGAGAAGTTTGTATCAATTAAGGGCTTATCAAATGATTGTCAAAAATGAACTTCTTAAGCAAAATATGAGTTGGCAACAGCTTACCATTGAGAATGGTTTTGAGACCATAAAAGAGGAAGATGGAGAGGAGCAAATTCTGATGGAGACTGGTGATGAAGGAGAGGTACAACACCCATAGGCGTTTTTGGGCTTGTTGCCTTGGGGTGAAGAAAAACAAGAAGCATGGTATTAAAAGAAAAGGAACTTGCAGAAAAGATAAAGTCTTTACCACTTATGAAAGGAGAAAAAAGGCCACAGGTTCAAAAAAGTCAAATACAGGAGGAAGATGATGAGTACAACAGGCACAATATGAACACATTCGGACACTTGAGGCACATTCATTTGAAAATGATGGCTTTGGGTACAGGAAACCCCTACCTATGCAAAAATGAAAGTGGATATGGAACAACTAATCAAGGATATGAAAGAGGAACCCTAGATAGAGGTAAAATGACACTTCCACCCACCGAACTTGACGTAGAACAAAAAAGATAAGAAAGATGAAAAGGAAAATCAAGGAGATAGAAGTCTTGGAAAGATATATCAAAATAGAAAATGAGATGTTGAGAACTCAAAGTCACAAAACACAAGAGGAAAAATGACATTGAAGAAGAAAATCAATAAGTCTAAAACAAAATAAATTAATTTCCAAGCAAGCTTATAAACGGTTCCAGCAGAAAAAGGTTTAAAAGGAGAAGTATCAAAAGATGAAGGCACTTCACAAAGCATTGTGAAAATATGGAAACTCTATTACAGGCAACAGAAGTAGTGGAAGATCAGTGACACAGGTCGGAAAGATCGCTTTTGCATGAGGACATGGGACTTCCCTCTTGGGGATGTTGAGTCCATTTTGTGCTTCCATAAACCATAATTTTGTCTCTTTATTTGCCCATTTTTCCTTCCATACATTTTATTCCACATTTCCATAAAACAACCTATCCAAGGTATATTTATTAACCTTTAACTCTGTGAATTGAATTTTCTAAATTCTTTCATTAAAATCGAAATTTAGCGGTAAAATTGGCTGTGATTTGACCAAATCCAAAAGATCCTATTGCCTCTGCGTGACAATCAGGTGCAGTCCAACACTTGGTCACGACCCAGATGTACAAGGATGGTGGAATACAGCTACTCGATTCGGAATTGGATTGTTGATGTCCGACAACGCCGGGTTTCAAACAGGCTAATCAAAGAGAAATTCGTCTCCTGCTTCAAAGATACAAATGCTGGATGCTTTTGATTTCTGTGGGACTTGGACCATGTTTCGAGGGGATCTAGAGGTATCTGACTCTCCTAGGGATATTGTGGATCTACTCATATGATATTTAGAGACATTTATGCTTTTAAACCTTGTATAAATACCTTGGGTTTAAGCTAGTAAGACACCTTGGATGAATGGGGAAGAAACTTGAGAATTTGCACTCGAAGATCACTGTTTTTTTTCATTTTAATGTTTATAGATTTGAATGTTACTGGAGTCCCTTTCATAGCTGAGCAACTCCAAGTGTACCTGTGGAAGCAAAGTTGAGGGCCCCTCAACTAGTTAACTCTTTCCTTGTGTTATTTTTAAGTACATGTTTTAGATCTTGTTTTCTATAGATGAGTTTTATCTCGGTCAGAGGTAAATGAATTTCGTCTAAGTTACATTCTTAATGTTTTCAAGACTTACTTATCATTGTGAATGGATTCTTGAATGAGAACTCAATGTGTAGTTAGACTCAAGCATTAAGATAGTTTTGAATGCTTTGAGTTATTTTATGCTTCAGTATTTTGATTTGATTTTGATGTTAATGAATGAATGAAAGAAGACAATGAATGCATCTCTTTGAATAAGAGTTTTGTTCTTCCAACATTTGATAGGTCTTAAACTTTCTCTTGAATGCTTACTGTTTTTTACCATTTAGAAAACAAGTGTTGATTACTATTACGAGATCTATGAAGATGACTCTTCTGAATAGGAGCTTAGCATTTCTTTCACATTCATCCTTAGAATAGGTTTTATGCTTACTATTTTTTACCATTTAGAAAACAAAGTGATGATTATCATATGAGGGACTAAGAAGATGACTTCTTAATAGAAGCTTAGTGTCTCTTTCACAGTTAGCCTTAGATAGGTTTTTGGGTGATCTCCATAAAAGATAAAACTATTCTAAAATCCATATACTTTGACATGCCCTAAGTCTTACAAACACCGGATTGATAATAAATGCACTCTTATTTACTTGGGTAGATTTTGAGCTCAACCAATGTTCTCAATCTTTAGTATAATTATTCCTTGAAAAACTTCTTGATTGCTCATATCTAAATCTTAAAGAACACTTATAGCTTTAGATCAAAGTCAAAAACAAAAAAAACAATATCCATATAGAAAAAACTGTAAATTTGGAAAAAGATTGTCTCTTTGAGTGGGTCGATTTCTTCCATGTCGATAGTTTCTCTGATCTACAGATTCAGCCTGGTACTTTTCTTTTCATTCCTTCTTGTGGCTGATTTTCTTCTTTGTTTCTCAGAGTGATTGTTGTCATTGTGTATTGAGGATTTGAAAACTTGATAGGTTTTGTAATACTTGGATGATCACTACTTGATCCTTCTTTCATAAATTTGCCTATTTCAACTTTTGATTTTTGCTGATTTTAGAATGAGTATAACTCCTTCTGGAAGTTTTTAATATTTGGTAGATTTTGGTGATACAAGCCTTTAAACTTCTCCATTTCTTTTCCTGTTTTTACTATCTCTCTTTCCCAAGGCTTCACACCTCGGCTTTATATGATAACCTGGTTTTGCACTTCCTCTATTTTCTTTTCTTCTTCTAACCCACTTTTAGTAGGGCAATGTCTCTTACTGTGGTTTTTTACTAATTCATTTGAACCGACAACAACTGCTTTTGTTTTCTGCCTTACATCTCAGTCTCACAATTTTCCAAAGCACTAATTAATTTCACCTTCCATATCCACCACAACTTTTGTCATCCATTCCAGACCTCCTCAATGTTCACAATTTTCGTCACCAAGATCTCCCATAGCCATGCAAGCATAAAATCATTCACTTTGTCTCTCATCAGATGAATCACTCATTCATGTCTTTGAGGGGAGCTGTCATTGTTTGCACAATGTCTTCTTTTCTTTTTACTATATTTCTTAAATTTGTATTTCATCATCGAAGTTCTCGACCTTTTTATGAGGACACTTAGATGCAAAATGACCTATCTTACTCATATAGTTAAAAAATTTGAAAGGGAGTTTGCTCCTTGATATTTTCCCTGACCTTTCTTTAACCTTCTCACAATTTTTTGCTTCAATATCATCTAATTCTCAATCAATATTCTTGCCTAAAATATGTTTCTCTAGTAATGGATTTATTTTTACTAATTCTCATTTCATATGTGCTATAGATTTCCTAGGATTTGATCAATGGAAAAAGTTTTAGGATCATTTAGTTCTTCTATTTTGTGACTTTGATTAAATTTATCAAGCAAAGATATTAAAATATTCTCAAAATGATTCTTCAATTCCTTCACCAAGACCCTTCATGCAATTCACAAGCTCTTCAACTCTAAAAAAATAATTGTTGATTGTTTCATCTTCATTCATCTTTAGTTGTTCAAATTTCAATCTATATGTTGAAGTTTGGCATCTTTTACTTTCTCATCTTCATAACTGCTAATAAGTTTATCCCACATTTCTTTTGGTGCTTGAAGATGCATCACCTTTTACAAACTCAGCCTCTCGCAGTCCATTCAGATAGTATCTAGTCTCCTTAGCATTAAAGATAAATTCTAACTTATCATCCTGGAATCTAGAACAACGGGCTTTATGTATCTAGTCTCTACTACATCCCAAACATCAACAACTTAGGCCATTAGGTATGTTCTCATTCTAACTCTTCCAAGGGTAAACTTTGTTCCATCAGAGGGAGTCTTATTGTTGAAGTGGCCTTTCATGACTTCGCTGCTTAAGTTGTTGTGATATATACCCCAAAGAACCCACTGTCCCAACGCCCTAGAAAATACTAAGATAACCTGAGAGGTGAATCAGTTGTTACTGTGCTTAAACAATTTATGACTATTCAATTTTTTTTTAATCTCTTCCAAGTGACCATCAATATTATACAACATATGAACACCATGAGTAATGAACATCAATCACACATAAGATATACACAGAGACAATTTTTCATGAGGAAACCCATAAAGAGAGAAAACCTCTTCTTCTTCGAATGATAGGTAGTATTTTAAGTTCTGTACATCATCTATGTTTGAGAACCTACTCAAAGTGAGGCTACTACCTCTATTTTACAAGATCCAACTTATTGAGAGCACCAACTCTCCCATTTCTCTAGCACCCACTAGAAGGAAGCATCAACTCCCTAAATGTTCCAGCACCAACTGAACTTATACAAGCACCAACTTGTTGAGAGCACAAACTCTCTGGTTTCTCTAGCACCCACTAGAAGGAAGCATTAACTCCCTAAATGTTCTAGTACCAACTGGACTTATACAAGCATCAAATTGCATACAAAAAACTCTGTGTTTTCCTGAGCACCACCTTGACACCGTGTTTTCTAGCCACAACTAGATGGAATATACAACTTCCAATATTGAAGCACCAACTTGAATATCAAAGGACCACAGTCCTCCCTAGCACCACCCCACCTCCCTGATTAAGAATAAATGATTGAATAACCAACAATATAGGTGTTTCAATTCTTACCACTTTTTCTCTGTTCTGCAATTCTTCTCTGCTTTTATCTGTTCTTCAATTCTGCTCTGCTTCTATCTGTTCTGCAGTTCTGCTCTTTCTTCTATCTGTTCAACATCTCTGAGTTTTATCTCACACTATGCATACTGTAATTTTACCTTTCTTACAATTCAACTCAATTTTCCAGTTCAAATAACCAACCTACCACAGTCACTGCATATTTATTTTATACGTTGCCACCAATTCAGTTACACCTCAAATCTCAAAGGAAAATGCCTCAGCAACTGAATCGCCAAACGTCCAAGAACCATGATTCGGTTATGCCAACTGAATCATAACTGGACAACTAACCATGAGGTGAAACAGTGTCCCTTCGATCAGATTCCCAAATTACCAACACCGTTGGATTAAATCCACAATGTCTCGTGTTTTATCCGATGTGCCCATTGGCTGTGACCAAGGGATAAACAAGAAGTGATTTCGTGGTTTTGCATTTCATAAAATTTGTGGTGATATATCTTGACTCTTCATATTGTGATCTCCAAAATAGAGCTTAGCAAATAGATCCTTTCCTTCTCATGACCAATGGTTCTGATCAAGGGCTAATTTAAAGAGAACTTCGTAGTTTTGTGTTTCACGAGATTTGTTGCAAGTCACTCTGACTCTTCCAACTCCTGATCATGAAATGGAGCCTAGCAATATTGCAAGCTCCTTCCCTTTTCATTACCACCGACAGTGACCAAAGGATACACAAATAGGCGCTATGCAATTCCACGTTTCATAAATCTTGTGATGATACGTCTTGACTCTCCCATGTCACGATCTCTGAAATGGAGCCGAGCTAAGCTAGCTCTTTCCTCACATATGACCGCTAGTTGTAACCAAGCGCTTATCCCAAAATTTATTTTGTAATTTGGGACTTTGGGAATCTTGGTGTGAGGTTTATTAACTCTCCCAACACCCAGTATCCGAAACTCTGAAATGGAGCCAGATCAACGGTCCATGCTCTCCCTTAATCAAGGACTCAGATTGAATCATGGTTTCACGTTTCACGATTTTAAAGGATAGAGCTCCTCCTTCCTTTGATGTTCCAGTCAGCGAAAAGATGACCTATCGCCACATGTAGTCTGCATCCAACGGTCCATGACCCTCGATCCAAGGATTCAGCTCAATCCTCGATATAACGACCCAACTCATTTCGATATATCACATATTGTGATTTCACACACCATGCTCCGTTGAATCCTTCAATGTGTAATTCAAAAAAATTCTAGTCGCTCACCACATGTCCTTATTGAAGATGGATGGTCCTCCTACTTTCAAGACTTTATAAGCCTGCTTCATCTTGTACTTAAAGATCCTGCTCCTTCTTCTGGATCCAATGACGGTCGGTCTTCAGGCTCAGATCTGATTCCTGAGATCTGTTCTCTTCTACTGCGTGCTCCTCCTATCTAAATTCATATCTGACGGTCATAGGGAATGCTAAATGGGATCCAAGGATCACTGTTGATATTCACTGTTAATATTGCCAAGACATCATCGCCATGCTGCTGATCTTGTTGATCTCGCCATCAATGACAAACACGCTGTCTACATATTCTGTCTGTAAAAATTCCAACACTTCTAGCGCTAACATTTTTGGCGCTATTGTCGGGGACAGATTTGAGAAGATTGAAAATCTCCCTGGGAAGAACGACAATGAACAACTCCAGATTTAGATGGTGACTGAAGTTGGACACCTTCAAGACTGCACATTCACCATGGAAACTCCATTGTTCATAATATGTTGGTGATTCGACTGGAATGAGACAAATTAAATGGCTATGAAAGTTATCTTTTCCAGGAGGTTTGCCCCACTCAATTTCTTAGCCATAGAGAATTATCCACATCCTGTGCCTCTTATTAATGAATAGCAAGATATGCTGCCCAGATTTTATGAAGGTAAGGATAACAACCTTGTTGAGCATGTTCATGAATTTCATAATTTGATGTAGCAACTTGACATCCATCATG
>SNQJ01S0121131.1:6985-18121 GCA_010110895.2 Picea sitchensis
TAGTGAGGAAGGGGAGTAGAATGGAAAGAAGGAAAAATGGATAAGTATAAAGTGTGGAGAGTGGAGAATGAGGAAAATGTTAAAATTGTTAAGTATGGGGCAACAATATGTGGGAGAACAATGGCATATCTTGGGCATATGAGATCTTTTTTGGATTCCATAAAGTGCTAAACAGAGTTGAGACATAAGGCTATTTAGTGAGAAGATAGACGTAATAATTTTTCTTCCTTTTGTATCTTTTGTTTTCTTTCTCTTTTGTTTTAAGGAGGAACCATCTCTATTAGAATTTTATTATGAAGAACTGGAGAACTAAAGTTGATTGAAAACTTGTTGGGTATTCACGATCAACGGTTGAAGAGTCTTTAGAACTTTTCAAGTTCAACCAAAAAAAAATTGGTCTCTATTTGATGGTTGAAAACACATCAACATCTGGCTCCAACTGTGGGACAGTAACCCCCTGTGGGTTGTTCAGAATCCAGAATCTTGGTTCAACTACCTTCTCCATTGGGCTATGGATTCATCTTCAAACATTATCTCCATATAGAAACTTATTTATTATGTAAAACTTTGACTAAAGAAGCAAACTATGTACAAACAAGATCTACCTACCCTAACCTACTTGGATGAAAGGGACACTTTTCAAGTGTAATTAGATTTCCAATGGAACCGTTCAAGCATCCAATTGATTTGTGGAATGAACTCCATAATTAGGGAGCATACCAAGGATTCTATCAAGGAGTCAAAATCATTCCCAAAGTATATTGAAGTAAAATTAAGTCGAATGTGCCCAAAATCTATTCCATTACTTGGCTAACAATGATTTAGAACCATGATTCAATAAATTCAACTCCTAATTTCTCATGAGTGTTGCAGCCTTTGATTGGATGAGAAGTTTCCCATTTGAAAATATTTTCATCTTTCTTCTTATCCCCAACCACATCCAAGATTCTTGACTCATTGGCAATGTCCTGAAAACATTATTCCTTCATGAAATGGCAATATTTCCCATCATTGTTCTCAATATTAATTTCTTCCACAAATTATTCTTGCTACAAATGTCCTTGTGACTTTTCATCATTGAGATATGGTCATTACAAACATGTTGCAATATTTTCCACATGATCTTGTTGGCTGAAATATTGTTGTGTGTTTGGTGGAGACTCTTCAATTTCATTCTCAAACTTGTTGCTCAAAAGATATTCATATGCAGTATACGAGCAACTTAAATATTTCACTTGACAATTAAATTCTCATTTTCAGTTTCGGAAATATGATTTGATTCAAAAAAAAAAATCCAATCTTTGATTAGATTTTTCTTCCAAATCACTCACTTCATTGTCTTGTGTCAATATGGGAGGGTGGGTGGGAAACAACATTGAAAACACCAGAAAGGGCATATGGGTGAATTCTTGGAATGAACTCTTCAACAAATGAAGTTTTCAACACATCCCAACTGGTAAAGTTCCCAGGAAGCAAGGAAAAGAACCATTCACGAGCATCCCCATGCAGAGTTTGTGAAAATAATCGACACGTAACATTATCTTCATAGATATTGAAAACATTACATGTGATTTTGAATTTTAACAAATGCTACTTTGCATCCTCTAAAGTATTCCCAAATAACGTGGAAAACATTTCAATGGAAATGTCTAGCATTTGAAAATCTACTTCTTGCAAATTTAAAGGGATTCTATGTAGCCACCTCCTTCTTTGGGTACCTCTTCATTTTGTTGCATATTGTAAATACATTTTTGGGCTTGGTGGAGAAGGAAAAGAAGCATCACAACATGAAATAAATTCTTCGGTGGAGTTGCCATGAGAATTTTCTTGATATTCTTGAATCTTTTCAATGGAGTCGCAAGGGCATTTAAGATTTATTTCAATAGAGAGTTCATCCTCCTAAGTCTTTGATGGTTCTTGGCTCTTCAAATATTATGATATATGACTTGTGTCCAAATATCTAAGAACATTATCTTTGAGGTCATTCAAATATCTCTGAATAATCCTTTCATAAACCCCATGCATCTAGAACAAGTAGCAGTCTTCTTAAATATTCTTTTTGAAACTTTGAACCATAGAAACTCTGGTTCCTCAATCAAATTTGAAACAAAGCCTCAAATACCTTGAAAACAAATTGTCCCCAATATGGTCGCCAAAAATGTTGATCTTAAAGATGGTTTTAGGGTCTTTGAGTCAACCTCATGGGGATAAAGTCCCCTTATGTTTTTAAAGAGGTGGTAATCCTCTGTTTGTCTGAAAAATATAGTTGATGTTCTTGGAATGTGTTGGCGATGGAAGTCGCTCCTGGATTTCTTGCAGGAGCAGAGCCCGACGCCCATCAATTTTTATGTCACGATAGTTTTAATGGGTGATCAAATGGGTAGAGACTCGGGCAAATATCGCTCTAACTCGGGAACTGAGTCTGGTATGTAAGGAACAAAGGAGGTCTTGATCTAACTTCAGTCAGTGAGTTGATTAAAAGATGAGCAGGTGGAAGACTTGGTAAGAAGAGTGAGCAAACTACCTCGGGCAACAGGCTTTTCAGCAGTTTGCAGAAGAAAGACTTTGAATGAAAGATCCTCTTGGTTCAGGGTCTCAAGAAACTGAAAGGGGGACTCGACTGGATTCTCCAATTCCAAGTCGCTCAGCGCTAAGAAAATCACAAGGACCAATTAGAGACAATGCAACTGTTACAGTGATCAAATCTGCATCATCCTATAACAGTTACAACTCGACTGGATTCTCCAATTTCGAGCTGCTCTAACACAGTGTAAACAAAGACGTGAAAGAAACTGATATCCATAAGGCAAGAAGTCTCAAGAGTCCATGCATAACCAGAATAACAGTGCTTCATTAAAGCTTTACAATCGGGAGCCTCGCTCAACCATCGATCCTTTACAAAATACAAAGACTGAGTTTATATACTCAGAGAAAATCGCCTAACATCGGCGTGCTCAATTATCTAGGCTTGGTGTCCCTTCAGCCAAATTCAAACGGGTATTCTTTGTCAGACGCCACCTTAACTGCACATGGCTCCTGCAAGGGGAGTAGCTGAGCCATTAAGTGTCGAGCTAGCGTGTGCAGACTTCCTCCGGCTGGTCGAGGACTCGGCATGGATTCTTTAGAAAAATGGGTACATAGGACCCTCTCGAGCAGACCGCTTGCCAGATTGTCCATACTTTGCACTTTAATGCCTGAGGAGAGATTTCAACCACCCCTTCTCATCTTCATTTACTCCAGGCGAAAACCAGGATCGAGGTTGGATCAGATGGCGCATGGAGATCACGATGATCCTTTCGGCGACTAGACTCGACACCTTTGGCCCCTTTTTGCACAGTTTCTTTCTTTTCCAAGTGACCACAGGTTGTGACCCTATGTCTATTCCCAAAATGCTTTTGTCTTTCGCAAATGGAAGGAGTTAATCCTTGCTTATTCGCATATACGATGAGCGAAACGCTGAGATGGCCTAATTGGGTGCCACACGTCCCTCTCAGATCTGACGGCCCTGAACTTACTCGGTGATGTTGTGGGCCCGGGTCCTGGACACTCCCGGCACCTCGCGCATCGAGAATATGACGGGCTATTCTTTGTATTTCAAAGTCGCGATGGGCGAAAAGGCGAGGAGCCTAATCGTGCGCCAGGTGTCTCCTGTGGATGAACGGCTGAGGCTGCTTCGCGATACTGCGGGCCCGACTCTAGGCACTTTTGGCACTCTAGGGTTTGGGGTTTCGGGATGTGATATGATGAGGGACTTTCACCCTTCGAACTCCCGAATGCCGATATGCCGACTAGATCTCGCACTATGTGTGGCGGGATCGGACGACCCAGATTCAGTCTCGGCATAAATTTGCTTTCTTTGACGTTATACATCAGTCAACTTGGTAGCCCTGATATCCCAATGACCATTGATCTACTCTTATGGATGAATCTGTGCTGCTGACAACATAATTTCACCCGCCCGCTTGATTGGAAGCCTTAAAACGAGATTTTTCCATGCTGCGCTCGGGCGCTTCTCGTGTGACTTGCAGACCCGAATAGTCTTGCGCCTAGGACAAGAAATGTCGCTAACAGAATGGGTTGTCAAATGGGAGAATGCTAAACAACAAACCTAAAATTATTTATTTCTTTAGTTTTTATATAAAAAAATTCTTGATAATCATATTTCTCCTTGAGTGTGACATTTGCTTGGAAATGGACCAAGCAACTTCTTAACAATAAAAATATAAAGAATGGCTTCAATATCAAAATAAATATATGATCAACTTAATTATAACATCCCTCTGAAACCCATGCAAGTAGAAGATACATCCATATTTTCTCACAAGAATGAGAGTGAAATGGGGTTGATCACTTTAGAGAATTTTAAATGATTTTGCATTTAAAACTGAAAAGAATATGATGAGAACACTCCAAAAATCTCATACTCAGAAATCTCAAAGTCTGAGAAATCGTTAAAGTTATGTCCCGAAATAGTTCTTCGGGGAGTTCAATACATAAAAGATATTTCTCATTACAAAGAATTTCAGTAAATTGATTGATTAATACTCGGAAATAAAGCCTACCAAGTGCAAGAACTAAACCTCCATGAATTAACTAGACAACATTGGTTTACACTATCAGTCATATATATGGATGTACAATACTCCTATTGATATTTTAGAAACAAACTTGGAAGAATAAAATAAAAACACTCAAACTCTGCCTTATTCTCAGCCTCATACATACAAACATAAACCCTTGATAGGAATTGTGTAGCAGAAGAAGAAATAGTAAAATGGAGATATCTATTTGCAGATGAGAAATTTGACTATGTGCAGAAGGTTGTACAATAGTATTCTAATTATATGACCCCTTCTTTGATGGTTCTCTCCTCTTTTTAATTCTTCTCTCAATGCTTCTTTGAGATTATTTTCCCTAGAAATTAGGGTTTTCTATTCTTTTGGAAATTTCCCACATGCTTCCTCTTTTGGGAATAAATAATAGATCATTTAAATCAATAATTGATTAAACACTTATTAATGGATTAGTTCATTGAAATTTGTGCCTCCAAGTGGGACCCACTTCACCTTTTTTATAAAAGTTATTTAATAAACTTTTATTTCCAAAATTTGAAGTTGAATACCTGAAAAACATCGACTATATTTTAATTGTATGAGAATGATAAGTGTTCTTAGCCATGGAAACCATTCTAGAAATAGTCTTCGTTATTATGGCTTTCCAATGAGCCATCTTAAGCGAAAATTGGAGGTTTGGATTTCAATTTATAGCCTCGGGAAGTTGAGGTTCCAAATAGTTTTCCTAGGAATCTATGAAAAGAGAGTTGATTGTTATTTTAATTCCTAGAAATATTATGATATATGTGGATATTGGTGGCCACCCACCTGTTCCAATTGGCTCCTCTTGCCAGTTTTTAGTACAACACGTTCTTATGTACTTCTTTATAATGGTGGTTCCTACACTTTTGGGGCTATCTAAAGCCCCACACATCTTCTAGGTCGATATTGGTGGTCTCCCACCTAATCCAACTGGATTATTTTGTATGTTTTCATGTCATCACATCTTGTTGTACTTCCAGGGCCGTTTTGGGGGCCTTAACAATGTTTGTTTGGCCCGCCAAAGTCAAACTATTGACAAAGTTAGAGTTTGATGGTGTAATGTGTAGTTCTCGAAAATACCTTTCCAATCGTCTATCACGCGCCTAAAATAGAGATTGTATGCAAAAGTTACAACCCTGGGAAGTTAATGTACTAACTTACCCAAACGAGGCCCACATTACTTTTGGAAGTTCATCTCCTAGGGTTGTGTTTTTCAATGTCTAGAGTTTTGTCATTCATGTTTATCATAAAAATGCTTTCAAAGCCTCATTGTAATCATCTTCTTACGAATGAGCGTAGCTGTCACATCTCTTCTCAGAGATAAAGTTGCCACCATTCTAGTGAGTCTTGCACTCTATATTTTTATAGTCTCTTTACAATTCTTTCATTAATAGAAATCAAGTATTGTTGTATTTATCTATTTCTGGCAATTTTCATGAGTATTTTGTTGTAATTTCTCTTCTTTCATTCCGTTTCGAAAATAAATGTGGATCAGTGGTATCAGAGTAGGTTGCTCTTGATCTTTTTTTAGCGCATGTCCCCGATGAGGTCCAAGTATAGCCATTTGGGTATCAAGTTTGTCTCTCTTGAGGACAATCGCTCTCGCATGCCCAAGAAACCCTCAACGGTGGTAGAAAAGAAAGACGATGGAGTAGAAGATTCTATTAACCTATTGCTTGAGCAAGCTCTCGCGCGACAGAGGGACAAAATGATGGAGAATTTTGCACACATTCTTCAACGATTGTCGATAGAAAAAGATGCATCTTCATCAAGCGGACATTTTGGAGGAACCTCTCCCTTCAAGGTACAAGTTAATTTTTATATTCCCATATTTGAAGGTCAGATAGATGCGGATGCCCTAGAAAATTAGTTAAATCTATTAGAAGGTTATTTATTTGTTCAAAAAAATTCGGACAGGGAAAAGATCACCTTTGCACTCCTCAAGGCTCTCCCCCATGTCAAACATTGGTGGGAAACTTACTAGGAGAAAAGTTCCACATAAGAATCTGGAATATATGAGGCCAAGCCCAATTGGGATTTTTTTTGTGTATGCGGTCAAAGAACAGTACTATCATGTTGATAACTATGAAGACTAGTACATGAGATGGACCACACTACGGAAAGAGAAGAGATAAACTATGTCGGAGTTCACAAATACTTTTTATAACGTGTGCACCAAGCTGGGTATCAAAGACTGTAAGTGGCATCTGGTTATGAAATACTGTGGGGCTCTGCAAAGGTACATCCAAATCGAAATGTATTTCCTAAACATCTCATCATTGGGAGTTGCCTATCGATATGTTGTCAAAATCGAGCAAAAATTTAGGCACCAAAACAATGGGAATTCAGGTCTGCAAATATGCAAAAACCAAAGCACGATAAAGACAGCCCTAACCAGAAACCTCTAGACAACCAATCCAAGGCACATGACAAAAAAGGTAAAGTAAAGACGAAGAATGACAATTGGAAGTGGTGTGACTTCCACAAAATCCCCTGGCACAACACCCATGAATGTCACTTGAAACAGTCATTGTTGTTCGAGGTCAAAGACACGAAGATGAACCTGGATTCAGAATCCAATCCAAAAAATATTGAAAACAGACAGATCATCGATGCAGACCCCACCATTATTGTCACGACCACAAAAATTTATCTAGAAGAACCAGTAGATCTTGAAGAGGGGGAGCGCCTCTTCCATTCATAGATGTGGATGAAGGGGACTCCATTGCATTTCAGTGTTGATAATGACAGCTAGAAGAACCTCATCTTAGCTAAGGTCATCAAAAAGTTAGGGTTTTCTAAAACACCACACGTGTATCCATACAACATCGGGTGGCTTCACTAGGGACGAGATCTTCATGTCAGCATGTAGTGTAACCTATCATATGGCATCCATCCCTTCAAGGATGAGGTAGTGTGTTATATTGCCCCTCTTGATGTATGTGATGTTGTTTTGGGCCAACCATATATGTGGAAACGTCATGTTTTCTATGAGTCTAGACCCTGTAGTGTCATTATTACTCTGGGAGGTGAGCTATGCATGATACCAGATGTAGTTCCAACTACTGATACACCAAAATAGCACCGCAAGGTAATCTCCCATACTACAAAATTCATCCTCTTCATAGTCTTTTCAAAGGATGTGCAGAAGACCACTACAACCACTACAGCCTCAACACCTTCTATCCATCAAAAACAAATTGTCGAAGAGACAAAAGATATCATTTCTTCATCCAAAATGGTGCCTACACAATGCCCCATCCAACCAAAGACAACAGGTTGATAGAACACATTCAACCCCTCCAGCAACACGTTTGTGACCGCCTTCGACAAGCCGAGAAGCACAACTTCTCCAACAAGGCACGCAACTCACCAAGCTTCAAATTCAGGAAATGCTTCCCCCTCTTCCCCGAGCACTCAACATAATAGATATCATTGCTTCCTAAGGGGGGAGGATTGATCCAGGTGGATATTGGTGGCCACCCACCTATTCCCACTAGCTCCTCTTGCTAGTTTTTAGTACAGCACGTTCTTCTGTACTTCTTTGTAATGGTGGGTTCTACACTTTCGGGGTTGTCGAAAGCCCCACACATATTCCAGGTGGATACTGGTGGCCTCCCACTTAATCCATCTGGCTTATTTTGTATGTTTTCATGTCAGTACATCTTGTTGTACTTCTAGGTCCGTTTTGGGACCCTTAAAAGTGTTTTTTTGGATCGCCACAATCAAACTATAGATGAAATTAGAGTTTGACATCATAATGTGTAGTTCTCAAAAATATCTTTCCAACGGGCTATCACGCACCTGAAACAGAGATCGTATGCAAAGGTTACGACCCCGAGAAGTTAATGTACTAACTTACCCAAACGGGGCCCACATGACTTTTGGCGTTTCATCTCCTAGGGTTAGGTTTTTGGATGTCTAGGGTTTTGGCATTCTTATTTATCATAAAAAGGCCTTCAAAGCCTCATTGTAATCATCTTCTTGCAAATGAGCGTAGTTGTAACATCTCTTCTCAGAGATAAAGTTGCCACCATTCTAGTGAGTCTTGAACTTTGTATTTTTACAGTCTCTTTACAATTTTTTCATTAATAGAAATCAAGTATTGATGTATTTCTCTGTTTCTGGAAATTTTCATGAGTATTTCATTGTAATTTCTCTGCTTTCATTGCATTTCGAAAATAAATCCAGATCATATTATGCCCAAATTCAGCCATTGAAACATGTCCCATTGTCTTCCTTATCAAATTACCTTTCCAACGAGGTATGGTTTTCCCAAAACGGATGTCTAAATAAATAGTTATGAGCTTCAGAAGATGGAGACTCAGCCACCGTCGATCTAGTTCATGGGTGAATCTTATCCTTTGATTTAATTTCACATTTCTTATTCCCACATACATTCTGGGGGGTGAAGAACTTAGTGTTTACAATGTATATGCCTCCCTTACATTCATGTATGAAATATAAGGACTTATGGAAGCCTTAGTGTAGCTCTTGTGCCTTAGAAAAATTCATGTCTTGGTAATATTTCGGTCGCCCAATCACTGCCCAGACAACCTGTGAATCCCTAACACGTCACTTCTATGTGTCACCCACGAGTAGGTCCACCTTATTGTCACATGTCACCTAGGGATAGGTCCACGTCACTACCACATGTCATCGAGGGATAGCTCCACATCACTACCACATGTCCTAATATGGTAGGCCCATGAAAAGGGGGAAGAAACTTAGGGTAGGAAATAATATTAAAAAATTAAAATGAAGGGTTTGGGAGTTATAGATAGAGGTGCAAATTGAGGATCATGGGATTGCAAATTGAGGATCGTGGGATTGCAGGAGTGAAGGTGGAAATGAGGGCATGGTCTCCCAAATTCAATGCAATTAAGGTAACGCGGAAGATTGTGGGTCGGACAGGGGGATATGTAGATGTGGATCTCCCACAAGTCGTGGATCTCCCACAAGACGTAAAAATGACTAGGTGTAAAAAGAGTAAAACGTGGTAAGTCATGGAAAATGACCACAACTCACGCAAGGCATGAAAACGATTAGGTGTAGAAAGAGTAAAACTTGGTAAGTCATGAAAAATGACCAAGTGTTGGGGAGGTAAGTAGTAGGGTTACGTGAAAGCGAGGAAATGGAAATGAAATATGAAATCTCGAAAAAGTAAAATGGAAAAAAAAATGTAAATAAATTATGAAAATGAACTCGAACAATGTAAATGAATTATAAAAACTAAAGTAGAAATTATGAAAATATAGAAAATGAAAAATGGAAGAAAGAAATAGGAAAAAGGGAAATAGGAAAATTAAACAGTAAAATGAAAATGGAAATGATAATGAAAATGAATAAGTGGACATGGAAAATGAAATGAATTATGGAAATGAATATGGAAATGAATTATGAAAATGTAAGTGGTGAGTATTATGAAAATGGAAATGGGATAAGTATAAAAATGGTTAATTATGGAAATGATCAAGTATGAAATGTAGTGAGGAAGGAGAGTAGAGTGGAAAGAAGGAAAAATGGCTAAGTATAAAGTGTGAAGAGTGGAGAATGAGGAAAATGGAAAAACAGTCAAGTATAGGGCAGCGGTATGTCGGGAAAAAATGGCATATCTTGGGTGTATGAACTCTGCTTTGGATTTCGTAAAACAAAGCTAAGACATAGGGCTATTTAGTGAGAAGATAGACATTAGAATTGTTCTTCATTTAATATCTTGTGTTTTCTTTCTCTTTTGTTTCAAAGAAGTACCATCTCTATTAGCATTTTATTATGAAGAACTGGAGAACTAATGTTGATTAGAAACTTGTTGGGTCTTCATGATCAACTGTTGAAGACTCTTTAGAACTTTTCAAGTTCAACAAAAAAAAATAGATCTCTATTAATATTATATATATTATTAATACATAAGCCCTTTGTTTTCCACCTGTCCACCAAGCACTCCAAGCGAACTACCCACCTGTAAACCACTTGGCTTGGCTCACTAGGCCCCATAAACCGGCACGGTACCGGTTATATTCTTTGGTCGGAAGGAGCGAGGGAGCTGAGCGCGAGAATACCGAAACAACCAGGGAGCGGGCACCCTATTTTAGCCTGATTCAAATTGAAAGCTAGTGTTGTGGTTTGCTTCTTATTTATACCAAAATAGACTTTCCTGCAGGGTGACAGTCCACAGAATAAGCCTAGGGTAGTGCGGCCACTCAGCATTGTCGTAAATGAAACTCCACCTAAGCCGACGGTCCTTTCCTTACCAAGCTGTGAAATGGACCGAGTGCTGAAGTTGCTAATATTATATATATTATTAATACATTTGTTATGATATGTTTGTGTGTGTCGATTTGTATTGTATATGTAATATGTTGTAGTATGTTTTGTTTAAAATGTTAAGTGGATAAAACAAATGCAAGGAGGATAGTCCAATGCATATGATTTCCTCTTTTAATACCCCACCTTTTCTCATGTTTTCATCAATATAATTATTTAAATTTCTATTTAACTTTTTTATTATTCGATATATCATCAACAAAATCCAATACATGAT
>SNQJ01S0121131.1:35552-47888 GCA_010110895.2 Picea sitchensis
CCAAGAGATAACTCAAACAAATACAGAAAGTCCTCTCCCAAGGATGCGCCTCTCTCTCTCTCTCTTCTCCAACTGCAGCTCTGAAACTTGTCTCTCAATGAACAAGTGAGTGTGTGTCTAACTGAGGCACTAGCCTCCTTATTTATAAAACACTGACACGTGTGGAGGTGTCTTTTCACTGGTAGGGTTGACTTCTTCTTCTGGGTGGTTATAACCACCTTTAATATATTTTGGGGCCTCTTTAATATATTATGGGGCCAAATTCTTCTTCTGCCTATTACAATTATATTTTGACCAATTCGCAAAAGCGAATTTGGTCCTTTACAATAGCCGACATGATCAATCCTCAATGGGGATTGATCCAATGAATAATATATCAATAATAATTAGAATACACTTTGCAGTTACATTATTTCAACAGGTGGCTTTGGCTTGTGGATTCCATCACCCAAACATCCTGGAGCCCGGAACTCCCGAAGTTCCGAAGACCATGAGATGTTTAAGGCATTTAGTCATGGTTATTCCCTGGTGTACTTTGGCATTTGGAATAATATTAATTAATATTTTATTTTGGATCTCAGGCCTTTCACACTCCAAGAACTTTAGCCTTCGTTTTCAGAATAAATTAATAATAATATTATTAATAATAATGATAATGATAATAATATGTATATATACATATATACATATATTTCCATAATATTGCACAGTTTTGTTACTTGCAAAATTTAAAGGAAATCATTTTCTCTTACAGGAAAATAAAAATAAAAAAGGCGAAATATAAATTTTCAGTCTTTATAAAGGGATTTAATAAAAAAAATTATTCCAAGGAAATTTCTTTAATCTGGAAATTAAAAATATAATTATAATCTCTCCCTTCTCCTGGGTAAATGAGTAAATTTTATTTTCTTATTACGATGCTTTACTACTCTTACTAAATTTAAGGAAATTGGTCCTAAGACAAAGATTTACCTCCACGGTAAATTTTGGTATTTCTACCAGGATTTATTGCCCACCAAAATTTAAGGGGATTCTTCCCAAATTTAGGAGAATTAACACAATTTTAACATAAATGTTTATTTATACCCCAAATACAATTTTGAGAACTTTTATATTTTAAGTCAATTAGGAAAAATTTCATGTTTATTTCCTAATTATTTTTCCTCAATAATCATTTATAAGGACTTTTAATGTTTTTCTATATTTGGATTATTTCCTAAAGTCCACATAGATCTGATATCCTCTAAGGTTTCTACCATAGGATTTGAGGACATACTAAAATAGAACACTATTATGTAGAAAAATCACTCTCTCTCTTCTTTCAAATGTTTTATAGAGATTTTTAACTGCTCGGTCTTCATTTCCCAAGCATGCATTAAACTGTATAGCACAGTCAACCACAACATCCATTCCTAGAAATATTATTTTAACACACAGATAGTCAAGAGATAAGGAATTAAATCAAATGAGCTTCAGCTAATACATTCTCTTTATTTTACTTAAATTTCTCAAGTCACTTTTCTTAGAAATTAACCTTACACAGTTCTAAAACATAGTATAAAATTTTCTCTGATCTAAACACTATAGAGATTTAACCAAATATACTTATCTAGAAACCAGATAGTGATGTAACCGCTGAAAGGGGTGCCCTTTTCCACCCATCCGTAGGCACAGCAACTCTTGGACAGATTTACTGCTGGTCACCCCCTAGCTAGATCATGATGCTCTGAGAGAGACTCTTCATTTTCTTCAGCAACAGACAGGGATGGAGATAACTCTCCTCTTCCCACATGAAATTGGAAAATTGCTTTTCTCTCCACCAAGCAAGGGGATCTGCAATGAGTGCTTCCTCGATCTCTCATCTTTTCTGCAACCTCGTTTATCAACTTGGACTGAAAACATTGTCCAACACATTTGTGTACCCATAATAGATTTTTTTATCGGTTCTCTTCAAAACCAGAGAGCTGCACATTCCCTCTCTCTTCAGAAAATGGTCATCAGACCCATTCCTCTTACCTCTCCCTTTCTGCCCACGATTTTTTTCTCTTTTTCTTGCCTTCCTTGGCAAGATTTCATGGGTCCAAATCCCCATTTTGTGGTCAGATCGGGAAGTTTTTTCAAATGGGTACTCTGTCCATTTCCTCATTGACTCTTGAAGAATACTTCCCAACTACCAGCTTGACTGGTAATTTATTTATTTGGGTTCAGAGGACTGTTTTGGGTCTAAATAATTTAAATCCAGCAGAGTATTGGTCTAATGGAGGTCATCTCAACCATTATGGGTTCCCCTCTCCACCTCTCTCATACATCATGATATATCTTGGCAAACCCCTTCAACAATTATGCAACACTTTCCATTTTATTTAGTAACATAAATATATACATTACCTTTTATAACAAAAAGGTTCACCCGTTCCAGCATCCAAACATAGGTATATTTACAAGATGGGGGAAACAGGGGTATTACAATCCCCTCCCCCTTAAAGGAACATCATCGTTGATTTTCTACATGTCAATGTGCTCTGTATGTACAACAATAAATAAAAATGTATATGCATGTTTCATGGCATCCTCCATTTTCCTTGTAGCTTCATTTGAACCAAAGTGTTTCCACTACACCTTGACTTGTGAAATGGTTTTGTTCCTGAGTGGAATATTGTGGCTCTGGAAAGAATTATCCCTCTGGTTCCACCTGAATCATAGACCAATCAATTATATGATTAGAATCATATGCATATTTCTTCAGCAACGAAACATGGAAAACATTATGTGCCTTCACTGTGGGAGGAAGTGCTAGTATATATGCTACATGTCCCACTCTATCGAAAATTTCAAAGGGTCCACAATACCGAGGTGCCATCTTGGAAAAATATCCCATTCTCAAGGAAATTTTTACGGGCCTAACTCAGAGATACACATGATCCCCTACTTTGAACTCTCTAGGAGTCATTTTTCTGTCTACATAGCTTTTATGTCTATCCTAAGCCATTTTCAAATTCTGTTTTATTTGAACTACTTGTTGTTCCATTTCTTTTAACATATATGGCCCTAGTATAATTCTTTCCACTGGGTTATTCCAACTGATTGGAATATTTCATTGTCTACCATGGAGAGCCTCAAAAGGGCTCATCTTTAATGACTCTTGATAGCCATTGTTATAAGAAAACTCTACCAGTGGTAGGTAGTCTTTCCACTTCTTGGGTTGATGCATAACATGCATCCTTAACACGTGCTCTAAAAATTGATTTACCCTCTCTTTCTACCCATCAGTTTGAGGGTGGTAGGTTGTACTAAATAGAAATTTAGTTTCAAAACCAACAAACAAAGATTTCCAAAAATTTGAAGTAAATTTTGTATCTCTGTATGATATGATTTCCCTAGGCATGCCATGTAGTCTAAATATTTCTTTCATGAAAATATTGGCAATATATATTGCCTTGAAAGTGGATTTGACGGGAATAAAGTGAGCATCCTTGTTGAGTTTGTACACAACTATTATAATGGTGTCATTCTTCTTGGTTGATTTGGGCAATCCCGTGATGAAATTCATAGAGATAGTTTCCCATTTCCACTCGGGAATTGGTAGGGGTTGAAACAACCCTGCTAGATGTCGTTGCTCTACCTTAAACTGTTGACATTCTAAACATTTAGCTAAGTAATCAGTTATGTCCTTTTTCAATCTAGGCCAATAAAATCATTTCTTAGTAGCTTTGATCATTTTCTGATAACCGGGATGACTAGTATATGGTCTTTTATGTAGTTCATCCATTATGAACCTCTTCAAGTTGTCACAATTTGGAATATATAGCCTACCTTTGTAAGTTAGCTGACCATCATTCAACAATTGATAGCCCTCATATTTCATCCATGTGGGCTCTTGCTCTAGGTATGATTTCACAGTTTTGAAAAAATGCATCTAGTTCTTGTGCATTTTTAAATCTCTCCTTGATGTTTGGTTCACAGGTGCTTACAACTGCCAAGTGAATCACTTTCATACTTCTACTAAGGGCATCACCCACCCTATTTTATTTTCCTTTAATATGTTTGATTTCAAAATCAAACTCACTAAGGAGATCCATCCACCTAGCTTGTCTAGCATTGAGTTTTGGTTGATCAAACAAATATCTCAACCCACTATGGTCTGTTATAAGTACAAATATTCTACCTAGGAGGTAATGCCTCCAAAGTTTTAAAGCATGCATGATGGTGGCCAATTCCAAATCGTGGGTCATGTAATTGATTTCATGTGCATTCAATTTTCTGGATTCGTAGCAAATCATGTATCCTTCTTTCATAAGGACTCCTCTGATCCCTTCCTTGCAGGAATATGTACACACAAGGAAATCATTGTTTGGGTCTACAATCTCCAACACAAGTGCATTGATTAGAAGATATTTTAGTTGTTGGAATCTCTCTCCACATTCTTATCTCCAAATGAATTTAACTCCCTTTTTCTGAAGGGAGGTGATTGGGAAACCAATATTGGAAAATCCCTTTATGAACCTTCTATAGTATCCTGCTAGGCCCATAAAGGATATGATATCAAATGCATATTTGGGGGTAGGCCAATCCATAATGGATTTAATCTTTTTAGGATCAATTACCACTCCTTCTTCAGAGATAACATGGACTAAGTAATGGATTTTTTTTGGAAATAATCACACTTACTAAACTTTGCATAGAGTTTATGTTCTCTTAGCACTTGAATCACTAACTTGAGATGTTCTCCATTCTCTTCCCTACTCTTAGAATAGATTAGGATATCATCAATGCAAACCAACACAAATCTTTCCAAGATCTTATTGAGTACATTATTCATTAAGAAAATAAAAGTGGTTGGTGCATTGGTAAGCCCAAATGGCACCACCACAAATTCATAGTGCCCATACCTCGTCCTAAAGGTTGTTTTGTGGATGTCTTCATCCTTAATTCATACTTGATGGTATCCATACCTCAATTCAATCTTGGAGAAAATTGCAGCACCCCTTAATTGGTCAAACAAGTCATCAATACTTGACAAGGGATACTTATTCTTAATGGTCATCTTATTGAGTTGTTTATAGTCTATGCCCAACCTGAGTGTGACATCCTTCTTCTTCACAAAAAAAGTTGGTGATCCCCAAGGGGACACACTAGGATGAATGTAAACTTTGTCCAAAATCTTCTTTAGTTGTAGTTTTAGCTCAACTAGCTCTGGTGTACTCGTTATGTAGGGTTCTCTAGACATTGGCACCGCTCCTGGTACAAGTTCTATTGAAAAGTCAATATCTCTTCTTGGAGATAGACCCGGTACCTCTTACAGAAACACATATTTATACTCTCTTAATATAGGATGGTCCTCTAGGCTTGGTTTATTGTCCTCAACAGAGTTCAACACTTGTATTGCATGCAAAGGACATCATTTTATGCAATACTTCCTCACTTGAAGGGATGATATTTGTCTCACTGAGACAGGATTTTGAATTCCTTGTAGGGTTCTTTTTCTCCCTTATTCATCTTCACACTCCAAATTTTTATTAGCATAGTCCAAATTGGATTTATGGGCAGCCAACCAGTCTGTTCCAATCAAGAGGTCATAATATGCTAAATAAAGCATGTTTAGGGTCATTTGGGTGGACAATCCATTCATAATGAATTGGCATGCTAGTATGACCTATGTCGGTTTTCTTTTTGTTCAAGTGGCCAGTTGTACCAGCCATGATTTAGCATGTTTTACTTGCTACAATTTACATTTCTCAATAGTTTGAGGAGCAACATAAATCAAATTAGAACCAGGGTCAATTAAAATGGAAACTAGATGGTTGGAAATCATACCTTCCATCTCCACCACTGAAGCTTGGTGGTCAGCTTGTATATTATCCAAGGTTTCATAAATTTGTGGTATGCTCCTAGCCACATCATTGACTTTGGTAGCCTCCTGGATGTTGTAGACTCTCTGATTGTCATGCTGTCTATATGGGTAGTACCTTAGCAGATTTTCTTCTCCACAGCCCTAACATTTCGAGGGTTCTCTCTTTGTATTATCAATCTTTACTGGGGTTGATCCAAAGGGTTTATTACCACTCTGAGATTGAAAAATTTGTTGATACACACTTTTAGTAGGAAAGATCATCTTAGAAATTTTCCCATGATTCTTAAATCTTAAGGATTTAAACCCCTTCTTCTTGAATTCCAACTTACTTTTCTTCTTCCATTCCTTACGAGGTTCTTCCTTGTTCTTGAATTGCTCATAGAAGTATATTTCCTTTATAATAGTGTCTTCTAAATTCTTAGGTTCATCAAACTCAATTTTGTCTTGGAAGGACTAAAGCAGTCCAGTAATAAATCATTGCATATTTACCTTTTCATCCTTTATGTAGGTCACATACCTCATCAACTCAAGAAATTTGTTGATATATTCATCTATTATGAGATGACCTAGCTTGAGTTCATAGAACTCCTTGGTCTTCCCATCATGGTATTTTTCAGACAAATACTTCTTCTTAAAGTATTTCTCAAATTGTTTCCATGAAAAGTACTTCTCATGTCTTCCTTTCACATTCCTAAGGTCCTCCCACCAAATGGAGGCATTTCCATTCAAGTTAAAAATGGATATTTGGGCCTTTAAGTTTTCAGAGTAGTCATGGACTCTGAAGTACTTCTTCAAGCCAAGTAGTCAAACTTTTTCTTCTTCCCCTTTTTTAATTTCTCCATCGAAAGTGGGTGGTTTGTCTTTCTTAAACTCTTCAAGGTTATGGATCTTAGAATCTTTCCTCTTCTTTCTTCTCCTATGGGAATCTGAACTAGTCTCACTACTAGACAATTCCTTGGAGTTGTCAGTTTCATCACTAGAGGATTATTACCTTGAATGTCGCTTGGCTCCATGTTGGGCCTTCTTTAAAGTTCTCCTCCTTGTGTGGCTACTTACAGGACCATGCTTTTGTATCTCAAGGGGAATTTGGGTTTTCTTAGTATGATGTCTATCCACATTATTGGTTGTTGGCCCATGTTGTAGTTGCCTTTATATATCTAATAGGATTTGCAGTAGGACTGCATTAATTTCAGTTTGTTTTTCATGTTCCTTTATGAGCCTTTCATTGTCAACATTACAACTCTATAATTTTTTCATCAGGCTTCTTACAGTTTCAACCAAATCCGGAAGGATTTCCATCACCCTCCTCTCATCAGATTCCTCTTCTCTATTGTGGGAGATTTCCCCCAACTCATGGTGCATCACCATTCCTTATGATGTAGTTTTCCTTGTTGTCCACTGACTATTTGAGTATTGATAAAACATTTTATGTTAGTTAATTATCTACTAGTTTATGAACAACACATGTAATTTGTAAGGTGAAGTCAGCTTCATTATTTGGAACACTAGCAACACACAGTTCATATTTTTTTTTAGAGCATATAACAACAGTAGAAATTTGTGTTCCTCACTCCAGTAGTGGTTTAAATAAGCTTCTTATGAATGGGGTAAGATAGGGTGTTACCCCTTAAAATTTCTGTAATAAAATTTTATTCAACTCGTTCATGAGCCCAAGTAGGCCAAGAGTTATTGCCCGCTCTGATACCACTCTGTCACACACCTGACCCCTAAGTAACTTTTTAAGGTATGGGGTATAAATTTTTCCCTTTTTGCAATCATATCAAATCTCCTCTTGATCCAGGTGGATATTGGTCGCCACCCACCTGTTCCAACTGACTCCTCTTGTCAGTTTTTAGTGTAGCACGTTCTTCTGTACTTATTTGTAATTATGGGTTCTATACTTCCAGGGATATCTAAATCCCTACACATCTTCCAGGTGGATATTGGTGGCCTCCCCTAATCCAACTGGCTTATTTTGTATGTTTGCATGTCAGGACATCTAGTTGTACTTCCAGGGTCGTTTTGGGGCCCTAAACAATGTTTTTTTAGCTCACCACAGTCAAATTGTAGACATCGTCAAAGTTTAATAGTGTAATGCATATTTCTCGAAAAGACCTTTCCAATGGGCTATCACGTGCCTAAAACGGAGATCGTATGCAAAAGTTACGACCCTGAGAAGTTAATGTACTAACTTACCCAAACAGGGCCCACATGACTTTTGGCGTTTCATCTCCTAGGGTTATGTTTTTGGATGTATAGGGTTTTAGCATTCATGTTTATCATAAAAAGGCCTTCAGAGCCTCATTGTAATGATCTTCTAGCAAATGAGCATAGTCGTCACATCTCTTCTTGGAAGAGAAGATGCCACCATGCTAGCGAGTCTTGCATTCTACATTTTTACAGTCTCTTTACAATTATTTCATTAATAGAAATCAATTATTGTTGTATTTATTTGTTTCTGACAATTTTCATGAGTACTTCATTATAATTACTTTGCTTTCATTTCGTTCTGAAAATAATCTGGATTAGTGATATTAGAGCAGGCTACACTTGATCATTTTATTTTCTTTTTTTTTCGCGCATGTCCCCGACGAGGTTTGTGTATAAACAGTTGGGTCTCAAGCTTGTCTCTCTTGAGTACAATCACTCTCACACACTCAAGAAACCCTTGATGGTGGCAGAAAAGAAAAATAGCAGAGAAAAAGATTATATTAACTTTTTGCTTGAGCAAGCTCTTGTGCGACAGAGGAACGAAATGATGGAGAATTTTGCACACATCCTTCAATGTCCATCGATAGCAACAGGTACATCTTCATCAAGTGTCCATTTTGGAGGAACCTCTCCCTTCAAGGTACAAGTTAATTTTGATATTCCCATATTTGAAGTTCAAATAGATGTGGATTCCCTAGAAAAATGGTTAAATCTATTAGAAGGTTATTTCTCTGTTCAAAAAAATTTCAACAAGGAAAATATCACCTTCGCACTCCTCAAGGCTCTCCCCCATGTCAAACATTGGTGGAAAATTTATTGGGAGAAAATTTCCACAAAGAGATCTAGAATATATGGGGTCGAGTGCACTTGGAATTTTTGTGTGGATGTAGTCAAAGAACAATACTATCCTGTTGATAACTATGAATACCGGTACATGAGATGGACCACACTGCGGAAAGAGAAGAACCAAACAGTGTCGAAGTTCACAAATACTTGATATACCTTGCGCACCAAGCTAGGTATCAAAGACTCTGAGTGGTATCTGGTTCTGAAATACCATGGGGCTCTGCATAGGTACATCCAAACCAAAATGGATTTCCTAAACATCTCATCATTAGGAGCTTCCTATTGATATGATGTCAAAATTGAGCAGAAATTTAGGCACCAGAACAAATGGGAATTCAGGTCTACAAATTTGCAACAACCAAAGCATGGTAAATATGGCCCTAACCAACAGTCTCTGGACAACCATTGCAAGACACAAGACAAAAAGGGTAAATTAAATACGAAGAATGACACTAGGGAGTAGTGTGACTTCCACAAAATCACTTAGCACAACAACGATGAATGTCCCTTGAAACATTCATTGGCGGTCGAGGTCAAGGACACCAAGCCAAACCTTGATTCGAAATCTAATCCAGAAAATATTGAAAACAGACAGGCCATCGACGCAGACCCCACTGTTATTGTCGCAACCACAACAATTCATCTAGAAGAACCAGTAGATATTGAAGAGGGGGAGCACCTCTTCCATTCACAGATGTGGGTGAAGGGGACCCCATTGCATTTCATTGTTGATAGCGACATCCAGAAGAACCTCATCTTAGCGAAGGTTGTCAAACATTTGGTGTTGTCGACAGCACCACACCCACAGCCATACAACATCGGGTGGCTTCACCAGGGACGAGATCTTCACATCATCCAGAAGTGTCGCATGTCCTATGGCATCCATCCCTTCAAGGATGAGGTAGTGTGTGATGTTTCCCCTCTTGATGTCTATAATGTTGTTTTGGGCCAACCATATATGTGGAAACATCATGTTGTCTATGATTCTAGACCCCGTAGTGTCATTATTACTCTGGGAGGTCAACTCTACAGGATACTAGAGGTAGTTCTGACTACTGCTCCACCAAAATAGTGTCTCAAGGTAATCTCTCATACTACAAAATTCATCCTCTTCACATTTTGTTCAAAGGATGCAAAGAATACCACTACAACCAATGCAGCCTCAACACCTTCTATCCAGCAAAAACAAATTATCGAAGAGAAAGAAGATATTGTTTATTCACCTACAACGGTTCCTACACAATGCCCCATCAAAGCCAGAGACAATAGGTTGGTGGAACAAATTCAACCCCTACAACAATAGGTTTGTGACAGTCTTTGACAAGCCAAGAAGCACAACTTCTCCAACAAGGCACACAGCTCATCAAGATTCAAATTCAAAAAATGATTTCCCCTCTTCCTTGGGCACTCAATGCAATGGAGACCATTGCTTCCTAAGGGGGTAGGATTGATCCAGGTGGATATTGGTGGCCACCCACTTGTTCCAATTGGCTTCTCTTGTAAGATTTTAGTGCAACACGTTCTTATGTACTTCTTTGTAATTGTGGGTTCTACACTTTTGGGGTTGTCTGAAGCCCTACACATCTTCCAGGTGGATACTAGTGGCCTCCCCTAATCCAACTGGCTTATTTTGTATGTTTTTATGTCAGCACATCTTGTTGTACTTCCAGGGTCATTTTGAGGCCCTAAACAATGTTTTTTTAGCTCCCCATAGTTAAACTGTAGACGGAGTCAGAGTTTGGCGGTGTAATGCGTATTTCTCAAAAATGCCTTTCCAATGGGATATCACGCTCCTAAAACGGATATCGTATGCAAAAGTTACGACCCTTGGAAGTTAATGTACTAACTTACCCTACCCAAACGGGGCCCACGTAACTTTTGGCGTTTCATCTCCTAGGTTTAGGTTTTTGGCTTTCTAGGTTTTTTGCATTCATGTTTTTCATAAAAAGGCCTCCAGAGCCTCATTGTAATGATCTTCTGGCAAATGAGCGTAGTCGTCACATCTCTTCTCAAAGATAAATCTTCAGCCATTCTACGAGTCTTGCATTCTATATTTTTACAGTCTCTTTACAATTCTTTCATTAATAGAAATGAAGTATTATTGTATTTCTCTGTTTCTGGTAATTTTCATGAGTACTTCATTATAATTACTTCGCTTTCATTTTGTTCTGAAAATAATCTAGATCACCTCTATCATAGCTCCATCGTCTTCTGCTCATCAAGATCTTTCCAACAATGGTAAGTTCACTCAGAATTGAGTTTTGGAATGAGGGTTTTGACCTTCTGAAGTTTTCAGGTTTACATAGGCCACATATCCCTTAATTCCACGTATCCATTCCAATTGATGTGGTGACACCTTGGGCTTGATGTGGCACTAGCCTAGCCTACCATAGTGGAACTTTGATCTACGCAGGCTTGCATCCATCATAACTTGGGCCTTCTCCTAGCATACTCTTCGCTTGCCTCCAATGAATATTGTATCGAGGAATATTCCCTTTATTTCGATGGATAGTATCAATGCATGTCAAATCTCCCAAACTACGGTTAGGATCCATTTGGCACCTAAGGTTCACCAATCCAACTAGACCCTACTCAACTCATCAACCCATTGGATATTAACATGAGCCATCACATTGATGTTCTTAGTTAGCATCAATCCAACATGTCATCATAGGGCGCTAAGGCTTGCTCGACTAAAGGATGACATTTGTCCCTCTCCAATAGTCCAATTAAAATACTTAAGTAATATTTTGCAGAATACCATTCTTTGGTAATTAATTACTTAAAAATCATTAAGGATAATTATTCTCCACAAACTAATTATTGCTTAGCCTAATATTCATGGCCCAGTAATTACTGAGGTTTTATTTTCTCTTCCCCCCCCTTAAAAGTAGTTTACCAGTAACTCAATTAATTACTCATGTGATAATTATGAATAATTATATTATAACACAATGAGGTTAATTTGTCCATAATATACTTAAGTTGATTAACCTTAATTAAGGTATATAATTCAATCCCTCCCCGAAACGTAAATCCATGCAAAATTTCCACATAATTTCACACACACACTGATCCAGGTGGATATCGGTGGCCACCCACCTTCTCCAACTGGCCCAAAACATGTTTCTGGCAATTTTGGCAATTTACTATTTTTAGCAAGTTTTAACTTTCGGGGCCATTTTGAGGGTCCAAATAAAAAAAAATTCAATATAGAGGTTCTCAATGATATCCAAAGGCATTATTGAGCCCCCAAAATTAATCTCCTTGACGATACCTTTCCAACGAGCTATCACACGCCTAAAACAGAGATCGTATGCAAAAGCTACGACCCCGGGAAATTGATGTATTCACTTACCCAAACGGGGCCCACATGACTTTTGGTGCTTCATCTCCTAGGGTTAGGTTTTTGGATGTTTAGGACTTTT
>SNQJ01S0121132.1:4841-18289 GCA_010110895.2 Picea sitchensis
ATGTTAACAGGAACGCACATGAGTTCCTATTCCTAATAACACATGCACGCTTTAGGAATGCATGCACGTTCCTAAAGCACACACGTTATTTTATTTCAAAATTTGTTTAGAAACACACATGTGTTCTTGTACGCGTGTTTATTAGGAACGCGCACACATTCTTGAGAACGTGCATATGTGGATTTCTAAGTGGAGGTTTGGAGTTTTACGAACCTGAAACATTAGGAATGCGTGTGCATTCCTAGAAACTGACACACATTCCTGCTGACCCCCTTACCACTTTTTCGGCCACCAAATTCATGCACTCACTCGTGAGTAAGTTGTCCTTTTATAAACAACTATATCACCTTAATATGTTGAGTGAGGAAGATAGTGTTGTTGATCATTCAAATGTTTTCAATGCATTGGTTAGGAATTTTATTACCATATGTGCAAGAATGTCTAAGGAAGGCCATTGTGTAACCTTACTTCATGGTTTTCTATATTCATGGGTTAATATGGTAAGCACTATTGGATGGGTTTTTAGGCCCTTGTTACATGAGGAAACAAGAAGAAAATCCTCCAAATGGAACCATGGAAATCAAGAATTATTCATAAAAAGTCATTCAAAATTGTTGGGTATGTGTTATATTCTTTGCACGATCAAACCTAGAATCTACATTGTGTCATGTTCATGGGGGGTCACAAGGGGGGGCAATAGCCCCTCCCCCATGTTTATCCTATTAACACTCAACCATATTGAAATTCCCACAGACAAGGTAGGAAGTGTCAAAGAATTCCTCAAACGCTAGCCACCAAAAGATTGCATGCTCTCTTTAGTCATTAGAGGTGTAAATGTTGGACAAGCCTAGGAGTTGATTATCTGAATCAAGCAAAATTTAGACAAGGTGGTAGGAAGGGTTAGACCCCCAATCTATAATGGAATTGACNGCTAGCCACCAAAAGATTGCATGCTCTCTTTAGTCATTAGAGGTGTAAATGTTGGACAAGCCTAGGAGTTGATTATCTGAATCAAGCAAAATTTAGACAAGGTGGTAGGAAGGGTTAGACCCCCAATCTATAATGGAATTGACAACTTACGGGTGGCCATATTAGTAACACCACCATTTCTCTTAGAGTGGTTAGAACAAAAGTACTTAGCCCCTAGTTAAATCACTAATAGACTGATATGAATGAGAAACCATACAATTTTGACTATTTGCAAACACAATATATCTATCCCACTGATATTCCTTAACACAAGGAGGAAATTGTATTTCCTTCAAGTGTCATTTAAGCCTTCAACATACAAAGGTCACTTTCATTAAAAAAAATGAGTCTCTTGCATCTTTGCCTCATTATTCTTGAGGTCCTGGAGAACATGGAAGGAGTTAGTAGTAGGAAACAAATTTACCCACTAATCACCAAGAGTTCATTATTGTGGTTGATTTTAATGTCCCTTGACATCAAGCATCGCTTCATTTTCTTGAGGATGGAGGAGTGGTGAGGGAGAGTGTGGTCTTTGACCACCACTTGAGTAGATGAATCATATTACTGGAAAGAATTTTGTTGGCTATATTAGCCTACTACTAATTGGAGCCAACTCTAGTTCTGGCCTTAGGGACTGGAGCGTTGAGATCCAAAGTCTTTAGGGACAATTGTGTGGAACCATTACCATTATTTTTATGAACAATTTCAATCTAGACATTTTCACTTGCATTTATTCTCTAGTGAGATCTAGGAATAGGAGGGGTTTTAGTGGGAAGAACAACCTCTAGGTTTTAGTGGGTCAAAAGTCCAAGACCATGGATCCCATGGTCTAGGATTTGATAATGAAAGAAAGTGTTAGGAAAATTGACGTAGAAAATATGTTAGTGATGGATCTAGTTGGCAGTCTTTATAAGAACACATTCTTTGAGGTCTTTAGACAAGTTGGCCCTCATGCATAATTTGTGTTGCAGTAAAGGGTAGAAAAAATTATTTAGGTTCATGGAATATCAACTCCCATAATGGGGCTACAGTCTTCTCTAGGATTGGCTAGAATTACAATGGGACTCCGGGAAAGTCCACTTATACTAGGAAAGATAACTTTGGGTTTTTGTTAATGGAGAAATCATGGGTTTAATGGGAAAATAAAACTAAGGTATCTTACATATCCAAGGGCCCTAAAGGAAAATTTATTGCACATGGGAAGAGTCACTAAATTTGAAACACAAAAACTATTTTGGTTAGGATTCAAGTATGGGTACAGTGCCAACCTAACCTTGTGGTTCCTACATGGCCCATAAAAGGTGGGCATATGGACTGTCCATCTCATCAACATGGATGTAGATCGTAAAAGGTGGGTGTATGGCCTGTCCATCTCATCAACATGGATGCATATTGAATTTATTACACTCCTCAACATTCAAGAGTAATAAATGTACTTGCTTAAAATTGAATCAAACATGGAGGTGACATTGAGGTGTTAATGTTAAGCAAATAGATTGTTTTAAAACCCAAAACACCCTCTAAACTCACACTAGTTGACCAAAGACTCTTTTACACAGCCCAAGAATGAGGAAATATACTTAGTGGACAAATTTAGTCATTCAACAAAGGAGTAAAAATTCCAGGGAGATTTTAGGTGCTCGACATTAGATAAAAATCGTATGGGGGTTTCTAAATTCGCCCAAGTAGTAAACAAAATGTCCAAGGGTCTCTAAATTTTACCAGGTAGTAAACAATATTCCCAGGGGTATTGGAAATTGCGTAGGCAATACACAAAACACTTAGGTAGAGGAGAAGATGCTTGAGGGTCTCTAAATTCACCCAAGGATATTTGAATTTGCCCTGGTAATAAACAACACACCTAGACAAAGAATAAAATGTCAAGTGAGAAAACAAATGATGTGTACAGTCAATGGGAAAAAGAAAAACACCCATCCAACAATAAATTATGTGAACATGTGTTACAGGTTGAAATGTACTTCAACCGAGAATGTATAGATCATTGTAACTCATAACAAAAATACCCAAAGAATAAAATGCATTAACTCATAGATATCAACATTCAGATAAGATAATGATATTTTTATTGTTTGGAAGATTCAGAGAAACCATAGTATTGACAACCAGAGGTCGACATTTTGAATCCATATCAAGACCCATCTTCAGGACATTTAAGCTTGAGTAAAAAGGGAAAGAAAGAGAAGAGATAAATATTGAAACCTACGGAAGGTGGAAAACCTAAGAAGACAGCTCTAGGAAACCCTAGAATTTTAATTTAAAAGGGTTAAGAAATTATTTATCTTTTTTCTTCTAAGGTTAATAAATAAAATATTGATTTTTAAAAGAAAGGATAAAAGACTTTTAATAAAGTTTTAAGGAAGTTTTTAAAGTAAAATAAAAACAAATTTAGTCTGGTCAAAACTGTTAAAATAAAGATTAGAAAAAGGAGGTTAGATTTAAGGAAGGGTTCAAGGGAAAAAAAAAATAAAGATTAGAAAAAGGAGGTTAGATTTAAGGAAGGGTTCAAGGGGAAAAAAAAATTATAGGCTTATTAGGTTTAGATTAATTTAAAAATTTTATTTGGTAGAACAATATTAATTTTAAGTTAAAAAATTGTTTGATGAAAGGGTTATTAACTTTAATAAGTTGCTTAGTTTATTAAAAATGGTGAGAAGGTACTACAAATAAACTAAAGCGTTTAAAAGGAAGAAAGAGGTGAAAGAGACGTACCTTGGTTTACTTCCCTAATATACAGTTGTCTTGGATCAGAGGAATCCATTTTTTGCTAATTTCTAGACCATTGTCTCTGTTCAGGTTGTTGGGATGTTCCAGGATTTCAATAGCTTCCTTGATTCGGTGTTTGAAGAAGTGATCTTCCTTCGCTAAAATGTTTGTGTCTTCTACGCGCATGTGGTGTTTGGATAAAAGGGAGTGTTCTGCTAAAGCTGAGGTACGAGTACATTTGTTCCTGATATCCGCTCCTTGTTCTTTGATCCTGATCTAAAAGGAATGACCAGTTTCTCCTATGTAGCATTTACCACAGGAACATTCTATTTTGTATACTCCTTTACATTTCTGATGGTCAAGCTTGTCTTTTATGGATTTCATTTTTTGTTTGATGGTTTCTGAGGGTTTAAAGGAGGTCTTAATCTCTTTCTTTCTCAGGACATTGGCAATCCTATCATTTATTCCTTGGATGTAAGGAAGGTAGGCCATTGTACTGGGGGGCTAGTTGTTAAGCGGATTAGGTCTTTTACTTTCTCTATCTAGGGATTTCTTCATCGCTTTCTTAATGTATTTTTCCTTGTAGCCTAGACTATGGAGAGGTGATCTTTCTCTTGATCTAGGTTTTCATCATAAAAAATTATTATGTCCCTTATGGCTAGAGTGTTGAGGAAACCTAACTTCTGTGTTGGGTGGTGATGAGAACTAGCATGAAGATAGTTTTCTGTGTGGGTCATTTTTCTATAGACTCTATGTCCAAGACTCTCGTCTTTTTTCCTTTTGATCGGTACGTCTAGGAATGGAATGCTACCATTTTCCTCAATTTCCATTGTGAATTTAATATCTTTAGAAATATCATTGATATGTTGGAAGAAATTCTAGTTTGTCTTTACCATGGGGCCAAAGTACGTTAGTATCATCAATGAATCTCTTCCATCTTAATGGTTTATGAGGAAAGGAATTTGGGGTTTTTTTCTCAAATTTTTTCAAAGGAATCTAGGGCTTTTTTCTAGAGATTTTTATTGTGCCACTAAACCTCAAGCACGCTTCCCTCTTAGAGCTCTAACTTCTACTAGTGTCGTTACCTCTTTCTCCTTGCATCTCCCCCTAGTTTCCCTTTTGAGTCTTCGCTACCGTATTCATTCTTTTAATGAATTTCCTTTGGAAGACCAACTTTCACATGGCTAGTTTCCACTTCCCATTTTTCCAAAAAAGACAATGAAATGAAAAATAATAATTACAAGTTAATTACAATTTTACAAAAGAATTTAGGCAAGGGTCCAATTCTGATCACCACACCTCTCAAATCTAGTTTCCAAAGATAGTGTTAGCATACACCTACCCTAATATCTCAGATGGAGTGTACTTTGAACAAATTAAATAAAATATCATATTCATAATCAATATATTCAATAAGACGAGCATACCTTCGTTATAACGAAAAAGTTGTACCAAACAATTCATACAAATTACAATAAATGTGAAAAAAATGCACAATAAACCAATAACTATGCAACAACCTCAACGATTACAAACCTTCTTAGCATGGATTAATCAACTTGATTTCTCAAAAACCTTAAACTCAAATTTGATGAGGCTTTGATCTATTAAAAATTATAAAATGATTGAATTATAGATGTCAAAATAGATAAATCTTGAAAAAAAGACACAACTATAAACGTACTTGTACTACAATAGTAGAATCTACGACTTCACATCGATGTTTAACTTGGCTAGATTGTTAGAATGGGAAAACACACTCTTGGTTCCTCTTAAATTAGCAAACTCGACAAAATGCAACAGTTTTTCTTTTTTTTCAATTTTCATGTTCATAACCAATAGATTTAATATTAGGAGAAAGGTCTCCTGGTTTCTCATAAATTAGCAAGCTCGAGAAAATGCAATTGTCTTTTTTTCAATTTTCGTATTCATAATCAATAGATTCAATATTAGAAGAAAGGTTATTACTTTGTGTTGCACCTTTAGGACAATTATTTTTTGGGAAAATTTGGCACCATCTCTGATCTCTGAACTAGAAAATGCAATTGTCTTTTTTTCAAATTTCATATTCATAATCAATAGATTCAATATTAGATGAAAGGTTATTACTTTGTGTTGCACCTTTAGGACAATTATTTTTTGGGAAAATTTGGCACCATCTCTGACCTCTAAACTAACAGTAGAGCCAAAAAAAAATAACAAGGGTTTTTCCAGATAAGGCCATCATACCTCCGTTATAACAAAAACAAGTTGTAAATAAAAAATTACTACAAATTACAATAAATGTGAAAAGGATGCACAATAAAACAATAACTTTGCAACAACCTCAAAGCTTACAAACCTTCATAACATGGCTTCATAACATGGCTTGATGAGGGTTTGATCTATTAAAAATTATAAAATGATTGATTTATAGATGTCAAAACAGATAAATGTTTTAAAAAGACACAACTACAAACGTACTTGTAATCCAAAGGTAGAATCTAACTTGGTTAGATCGTTACAATGGGAAAACACACTCCTGGTTCCTCATAAATTAGCAAGCTAGAGAAAATGCAAATGTTTTTTTTCTTCCAATTTTTAAGATCGTATGCATGGTATAACACCTTCATGTTAGCTACATTAGCATCTACGTGGCCACAACATCTATGTTGTGTATGATGGAAAGCCACGTTTCAATCGGGTTAATGAATACTTTATATTCATACAAATATAGGGTATATTTTATTAGGAGTAGAGATTTGACTGCTAAAGTCTAAGCATGTATACATACCCTATTCTCTCTGGATTAGAACCTAATTGTTGGGACATGTAACTCCCACGTGTCTTTAATTGTGATCATATTATTGAGTTTATTGGTCATTATTTGATATAGTTCTAGTCTCTATGAGAAGGAGTTTGTTCCTAGCTTTTATGAGGTGGTTGAGGCCTAGTTGGTTTGAGAGATTCTTTCCAACTAGTTAGCTTCTTAGTTTGGTGTGAGGTTGAGATATTTCCTCAACTTGTTGATCAAGGTAGTTGTTTATCTTGATACAATATTTGTTGTATTTTTATGTGCTCTATTTGAGTGTTTAAGAGAGGGAACATCACAATTTGTTTTGTGAATTAATGTCTACTCTCATTGACCCATTGCTAATATGGTATCAAAGATGGACTAGGCTTGACTCCCTCACAAGAAGGCCCATGTAAATGAAAGGAAAATATAAACCTAAATAGAGTAATAGATTCATGTAGGTGAGAGTAGATAGCTTGAGGTGATTACTGGAGTGTGTCTATGGTAGTGTGAGAGATACAACTTGTTCCATAGTAATAGTGTATTTTTCCATCTATGTGGGGCACCATTAGCATAGGAAAGTTTGGGACGTCGAAGAAAGATTTTTGCCGAGATTCGCAAGCATCTCCTTGTGGGTCGGCAGGGGGATCCACACAGGGTCCTGACAGAGGTCGTTGCTGACAAAACTATAAACGAAACAAACAATACATAATAGATAGATATAGAATAGGAAAATGTAGAGCACGATTGTATTAGATGATAGTCTAAAGATATAAAGAGAAAACAAATCAAGAATATCAAGAAGATAGAATCAATTCTAACGACTGGTACAACTGTCAAGAACAACTGGAAGTGTATAGTCATACGTTGTTGAGGTTATAACTAACACTCCCTCTTAAAATCAACAGTGGCAAACATCAGGACTGATAATTCCCAAGTGTTGTCATTGAAAATAAAAAATGGTTTTTCCCAATGGATTTGTAAAGATGTCTGCGAGATGATCTCGCAAGCCACAAAATTGAAGAGCGATTTCACCATTATTGACTAGCTCGTGTATGAAGTGAAAGCGAGTGTCAATGTGCTTTCTTTTCTTATGAAAAACTTGGTTTTTTGATAAAGCAATTGTTGAAGTATTGCCACAGAAGATAGGACTTGGCTCCATTTTTTTATCTGACATGTCATTCAATAGTCTTCGCAGCCAACAAAAATGCATTTCTCACTTCGATCATCAATTTTCTTTCTCAATTTGAAAGGTATGTGAGCAAATGCAATGCATCAAATGGTCCTAAGATGAGCAACATTCAGTTTTGTTCAACTCCATGCTTCTTGAGGGACCTTCATATTGACACTTGTGGTTGGAGATCTATTCAGAAGATAAACTGAACATGCTACAGCTTCAACCCAAAATAAATTTGATAGAAATTGGGTCCTTGCCATGTTCATTATAGTCTGGTTTTTCCTCTCAGCCACTCCATTTTGTTGTGGAGTATACAGGGTTGTGGTTTGCATGATTATGCTTTGTGATTTGCAGAAATTCGCAAATTTTGTTGAACATTATTCTCCTCCTCCATCTAACTTGAGAACCTTCACATATTTCCCACTCTGTTTTTCAGCTTCAACCTTGATTTCCTTAAACTTTACAAAGGTTTCAGACTTGTGTCTGAGGAAATAGATCAATAATCTTCTGCTAAAATCATCAATAAATGTTAGAAAATAAAAGCTACCACCTATTGAATTTGTTTGCATTGGTCCAAATAGGTCAATGTGAACCAACTCTAAGTGTTGTTTGGCTTGAGTGGAGGATTGTGGAAAGCTTGTTCTCTTATTTTTTCCAAGAATGCAAGATTCACATGGGAGATTTTTCTCTTTGAAGATAGGGAGACCTTTGATCATGGAGTGCTTCTATAGAAGGCTTCGAATCTGAAAGGGAAGATGTCCAAATATTGCATGCCAAATCATAGTTTCATTGGGGGTGGATGCACTTTGTGCATAAGATTGGTCAAATTTGCAGTTTTGAGGGTCAGGGGAAACATTTTGTTCCTAGTCATGTGGATTTCAGAAATCAATTTTATGCTGGGAGGTTTGTCATATATCCTACATGATGCTCCTTCAAAAAGTACCTTATAGCCATTTAAAACTAGTTGTCCTACACTTAACAGATTATGTTTCAGATCTGGAACATGATATACATCGTTTATGTCTTTCTTTACATCTTGTTTAGTGATAATAGGTACAATTCCTTTGCCTTGAAATTTGACTAAACAGTCATCTCCAAGTGTAATATCAAATGAAATAGAAGAATCAATGCATTAAAGTAAATCTTTATTATTTGTCATGTGATTGATGCATCCAATGTCTAACAACCATAGGTCCTTGTGTTGTTCTTCAGTTGTGTGACATGAGAGAAACATCACATCTGATGTGTCTCCTTCATGATTTGAGAGATGTGCTCTACCTGAGTGTTGATATGCTTGCTTCTTTCTGCATTCAGATTCATATTGTCCATACTTTTTGCAGTAATAACATTGTATGTTTGCTTTGTCATTGGATCTCCTCCCTCTGCCTCTTTGAGGTTGGAAATTATGATGTTGATTTTGATGTGAGTTACCTTCACCTAAGTGATGGTTTCTTGGACTTCTCCCTCTTCCTCTACCTTTGCCTCTACCTCTGCCTCTCTCTCTGCTGAAGGGGAATTGAGTCTTGAAGGAATTGGCTATTAACTCATCTTCTAGATGTAGTCTAGTCTCATGTGACAATAGAGAACCCATGAGTTCATCTGTTGAAAAAATTGACAGATTCTTGGATTCAAGGATGGTTTTAACAACCATCTCAAATTTCTTTGGAATACTTCTGAGGACTTTCTCAACAATCCTTTGATTAGGGATGGCTTCACCACTCAACCTGATCTGGTTTACAATTCCCATGACTCTGGTCATAAATTGATCAATATTTTCAGACTCTATCATTTTTAAAGTCTCAAAATGTGTCATGAAGGTCTGCAGCTTGACTGTTTTGACCTTGTCACTTCCCTGGTAGGTTGCACTGAGAATGTCCCAGGCCTGTTTTGAGGTAACAACACCTGTGATTTTTGAGAAAAACCGAGTCATCCACTGAGTTTTGAATCCAGAACTTGGCCTTATTCTCTCTTTTCCTTTGTTCTACCTGAGCAACTCTCTCTTGATTGAGAGGCCAAAATTCATAGTTCTTTCCAAGAAGAATTGGCCCTTGTGTTGGTCCTAAATGGTTAGAGGTGGCCATTTTTGTAAAAAAAAATTAGAATAGAAAACAAATTGTTAGTACAACTTGTTCTTTTTCTCAAGGATAAAGAAATACCTATGATATCACTTGATACAAGCAGAAAGGTCCTCTTTCCTGTTTCCTGAACATAAAACACACCAGTGAAGTTTCAAGCTCTATCTATAGAATATTTCTTGTTTCCTGGTATTGATCTTCCTGGATCTAATTATCTGAGCACAAGATCGTGTAGAGTCAGAGCTCTGAGCTGTGTTCTTTGTCGACTATAACCCTTTAATAGAGAAAACCAGGCACTCTGGGTGTTTCCTTTTTACAAAAAAATATTTTAACGTTAACCCCTCATAGAACCAAGGGTTAAGAACCAGGTGCTCCGAGAGTTTCAAGACTTCTGGAATTTCTACTCTTCTTATCTTTGAATACAGAATTCGCGAACTGCTGAACAATAGGCAGGAAAATCGACAGCCCGCACGCTCCTACGTATGGACGGTTCATATTTCTTCTCTTCAAGCTTCGACGATTTCTCTTGGTCGTCCACACAACATGACTCTTTGTATTCGTCGACGCCGAAATGTCGAAAAGGAAACAAAGATCAATGACCCACAACACTCAACCAATCGACGGTCGAGATGCTTTTCAGGACTTCAGGATTTTTCTCCATGTCTGCTCAACGACACAAATTCGCCGAAGTGCCACGTCCCCAAACTATGGGATTTTTTGCCACGTGTCCTCCTCCAACAGACGACTGGGATGGACTCTGGCCTTCAGGCCTTCGACCTCTCTAATTCACAATACTCGCGAAGTGGTGAATCACACAGATCTAACGATCCTCAGACCTCTGAAACCCAATGACCAAGATCTTCCCCGGAACTTTGGCATTCGGGAGTTTTCGTCTATTGACTCGCGCTAACCTCCGGAGTGCCGAATCTCTAAATGAGGTAAGCGTGATCACCGCGGTCCACATGTTTTTTGAATGAGTGGTCAGGATCCACTTCAGTGCTTCGACCTTCGGGGATCTTTTTGTCACTGCTTCACAGTTCTCTCGGAGTGTCAGAACACCGAACTACCGGATGGCTTCCACGTGTCTAGCGTGATCAACGACCTGGATTGACTCTGGCTCTTCGGAGCTTCGAGAGTTCGGAAGTTCATGACTCAACACACCTTACTTATTCCAAAGTGCTGGTGCTTCGGACCTTCGGATCTAGTGCCACGCGTCCACTGAAATCAACGGTCCCGATCCTCTCCGTGACTTCGGGCCTTTTCAATGCACAATACCAACTATCCTTCAGAGTGTCGAATTAGCGAACTCGCAGAGTGATAGATTTGGTGATCCACATGTCTACTAGATCCAACGGTCCAAAGTCACTTCGAAACTTTGGGATATTTTACTCCTCTGCAACCCTTGCACGAAATTCGTCGAATATGTGAAGTCCTTTGTCTTCTCTCCATCGTCGATCTGCCTTCAACGAGATATGTTGGTCATGACTTAATATTTGCCTGATCTAACGGTTACTGTCGCTCGTACCCATATCTAACGACTGAGATCTGTTTGTCTCCTCTGCGCGCTCCTTGTCCTATGTGGGTTTGATCTGACGACCAATATATGTTCCCGCGGCCTATCTAACAGCTGTTGTAACTTCTCCTCTGCTACTTCTGCATCTTCCTCCTGAAGAAAGGATTCCACAAATTTTTAAAGTTCTTCGTCTTGAATCTTCTTCTGCAAATCTGCCTCGCGGTCTTCTTTAGCGGACTAATGTCTCCAACACTCCTTTAACGGTTGCGGACTGCTCTCCAGGCTTTGTGAAGAGTCTTACCTCCCACGCTTTGATACCATGATAAAACTATAAACGAAACAAACAATACAAAAGAGACAGATCTAGAATAGGAAAATGTAGAGCGTGATTGTATTAGATGATAGTTTAAAGATATAAAGAGAAAACAAATCAAGAAGATAGGACAAATCCTAATGACTGGTACAACGGGCAGTGTACAGTCGTAGGCTGTTGAGGTTACAACTAACAATTGTTTGTTGAGCGGTCCAACAACAAGAGTCCCCCATGGTGGAAGAAGAAGTGGAAGAGACGGAGGTGGAGTGGGATCCTAACATCCCATACAGCTTCGGCCCCAAGATCTTCGACTGGGAAGACCAGCGCCGTGAATGGCTTGCGGAAAAACTCGCATTCCCAGACTTTTTTCTGTGTGGGCATCCTCGGATTTCGCTGGTCACTGGTTCGGCTCTGGCCCCGTGCGAGAACTCCGTGGGAGATCATTTCCTCTTGAAGTCCATCAAGAACAAGATCGATTACTCCCGCCTTCACAGCATCGAGATTTTATACAACATGGCGCATCTTGACCGTGAGATGTCGGGGTTTTGGGCCAAGCTTCCGCTCATTCTTTCCCACCCGGAGGTGGAGTTTATCTGGTGGATGGACAGTAACACCATGTTCATCCATATGGTCTTCGAGCGTTACAAGAGCCACAACTTCATCATGCACGGATGGGCAGACCTCGTCTACAATGGCAAGAATTGGATCGGCCTCAACACCGGCAGCTTCTTGCTTCGTAACTGCCAGTGGTCACTCGACATCCTGGACGCATGGGCGCCGATGGGACTGAAGGGGAAAATCCGCCTCGACGCCGGGAAACTGCTCACGCGCTCGCTCGTCGGCTGGCCTGAGTTCGAAGCAGACGATCAGTCAGCATTGGTGTATTTGCTGATCACAGAGGGAAAAATGGGTGGAATAGGAAGTGGAGAGAGCGGCCAACAAGTACAAGAAGAGTTTGGTTGTCATCGATTGAGGTTTTTTGTCATAGTGGTCGGTCCGCTGGCAAATGGCCGAGAACCATTTCATTGGAGGTGGTTCCAAAATTATCTTAGGCTATAAAGATCACATGGAGAGCCGATCGGTTTGCTACTGTTCGTCAAAAGAATCGCTATACAGGTCGTTGTACATGTATGTCCGTGTAAACGCGTAGCAACCGCTGATTCCATTTTCTAAATGACAGTTTGTTGTTGCAACTTGGAGGAGACACCACCAAAAGATATTCGACGGTCCAAGATATTAATACTTTTGCGGCGTGATTGTTCTTTTTGAAGAGGCGTGAAGAAACCCTGGGTGGAGGAGTTGGCACTGCCAGCCTAGCAAGATTAGCTACCGAATGTTCGTGTAGCTAGCCGGCAATAGATGCGAGTACATAACTTGGTTGGAGTCGATGTATGGAGGAGAATTGACCGTTAGTGAAGGTGTTGTTGGTGGAAGAAGGCATATGAGAGGCTAGCACTAGATTATGATACCTTGGACGTAGCTGTAAATCGTGAGTGGACCGGAGAAGAGGAGCGATTGGCAGAGGTCGTTGGGACCATGGTGGTGTGATTGACTAGGTGCCCAACGATGTGAAGGGAAAACTTGTAATCAGGTTACACAATTTTGATCGTAGTTTGAATTGTTTTGTTAAACAAGTTGATAGAATGTTTGAAGATGGCAGGGGAATCCATAAATGTGATTGTGAAAATTTGTCAAAATTAATTATTGGCATAAATTTAATTATGTTTTTTAAATTTATTTGGAGTTGTGATGAGAAACATGTTGAGTAGCTCAATGTGTAATAGTTAGATTTTATCAATCTAACAATTGCTTGTAAAAGTATGAAAATCTAAGGAAGTATGAGAAATGGTAGTTAATTCAATATGAATGTAGTGGTTTTGTTAGAATTAGCTATTCTAATAAAT
>SNQJ01S0121133.1:0-14035 GCA_010110895.2 Picea sitchensis
TGGCATTGATGTCATTGTCTTTGAACTTCTCCATAACTGCAACATTCTGTGGTTCCTTCTATTTTCCTTCTTCAAACTCTGGTTCCACAATCTTTCCTTTCATGATATCCAACACTTTATTCTTGGCAAGGATGAGATCAATATTTTTCTTCCATGCTCTGAAGTTAGAGGCCCCTTCTAACTTGTTTTCTAACATCATAGAGTAAGTCATGGCTGCTTTGACTTGGTCAACCCTAGATTTGACCAAAAAATCAAACTTGACGTCTTAGCTTGCTGAGAGTACCAGGAGATGTGCTAGGCTAGGGCGCACTACTCTATCCAGAAATTAGGTCAATCCATTTTCTTTAGGTGCCTCAACGAGAGGGTTAGGGTTTCATTGCTGCAACAAAACCTAGCTACAACTACAATTGAAACTGAGAAAATCCTCCCAACCTATCTTCCAGTGGTTAGAATATCTGAAGATAGTGTGGGCCCATAACCTATTAGAATATAATGGATGTGCACATTTAACCATAGACAATATAGCAATATTGTCACCCAACCATAGGCCAAAGCCACCCCCAAACACCTTAACCTTGATAGAGAATCATTCTGGAAGCAAACCTTAGGCTGGATAGCCAAAACAAGGTGGCACACCTTTCTCGAAGGATAGCGCACCAAGCAAGAGTAACAAGAATTGATTAGAGAGTCCAAACCATAACCAAGAGAGAGTCCAAGACAAAACCGAAATCTGCTAGTTGCAGCAGCTGCAACAACAACTCTTCTCCAAACTTGCGCACAAACTGGCCAACTGTAGTGCGCACAAGTGTTTCTTCTGCAGTTCTAAGAATACTATCCAAAATGAAGACCGACCTCTTGTATTTATACTATTTCTAGCAGACTGCCTGGGATGAATTCTCATTTTGGGTACTAATTTTTTAGTATATAACATTTCCTTTAGCCGACTTCTTCTCTTGGAGGCTAATAACCTAATACAAGTCATTCTCTTGAGCCAACTTGTCTTCTAGGGTTATTAACCAATTAATTAGGGTTTCTTATTTCTTCCCGGAATATTCTATTCTTGTCAGGTTTACACGTGGAGGTAAATACCTCCCGCAGCTACCATAATATCAACACATACATGGTTTTTTCTTAAACATACGTGTACATCGACGTTTTGAGATTATTTTATGAGTTTGGTGTTTTCTGGGTGAGTATTTATGATTGTTGAGTCTTCTTGGGTCTCTTTCCTAACTGTTGAGTGCTTGCAGAGTGATAGGAAACCTTTTTATGGTTGAATTTTTGAGCGTTTTATTTTTTCTTTCTCATCATATTTTTCATTTGTTGTCCTTGCATCTTGGTCTGAGTGTTTGCTTCTTGGTATCCTATTTCAATTGTCTCTGTTTGCTTACAGTAGGGTCTATATATCAAGTTGGTATTCAGTCCTTGCATTTTCATTTCTTTATATTGAAAATACAAAAATATACATTTTGTATTTTTTGGCATTTGCTCTTTTGGGGTTTTAGTATTGATCTTGATACATATATGGAAAGATTGCATCTTATTGAAATTGCAGAGTTGAATTGAAAGTTTCATTTTAAAAATCTTATCATCTTTTGATAATTGAAGATTAGGACTTAGCTTTATGTTTATATTCATTTCTTTAATACCCTAAGCCATAACATCATCAGTTTCACGACCACATATTTTGAGTAAACGAATCCATTAAAAACAATGTTGATTAATTAAAATTGATTAGAAACGATTTTATTTTTCAGAGTACACAAACAAGCATGGGATATAGGGCCTTGGAATAGGATTTTGTGAGTAAACTTCTCCAAGGCTATTAAACTCAATATATGTGTTTGACTAGGGAGTGGTGAAATCCATTGTGTAATTAGTGATGTGAGGACGCTCCTCTCACATCGGAGTTAAGCACGAGGTCGCGCGAAGTTGGTTGCAGAGATACCCCTCTAATACCTTCTAACCGTCAGAGATATTTCTTGGGATCTATTCATATTTGGGGGTCTTTCTAGTACCTTATGTAAATGTGTTGAACCTACACAAAATATATCTAGCTAGAAAATACCACACACATTTGCAGAGAGAAATTGAGAAAGAAGAAGCAAGAGAGAAAGAATGGAAGAATTCTCACTAATCATATTCCACACTCAAAGAGTGAATAATTTACAATATATATAGGCTACATGAGTAACTAATGCACCATAGTAGCGATCTAGAGAGATCTAGACACTCACTGACAAACATTGGAGTGAACTGCCACCTAGTCTTAGTTAACGGATCCATGTAATCATCAGTTAACTGAGACATGTGTGGAAGTGAGAGAGACACATGAAATTGTTGGTGATAAAACCGAGGTTTCCATGAATGAGTGACTTCCACTAGTCTAATTGAGTGTAATTGACTCTGAACTGAAGAGGAACACCCTATTTTGTAGGGGAATATTCTCTAGAGAGAATATTCTCATCTAAGGAATCGTTCTCAACATTGGACTATCAAACTTAGGAAAATAATTATAGGTGAGTGTGTAATATCTCCAACACCCCCCCTGAACACTACTAGGGTGTACATTATGAATGGGTCCTGGCAACCAAGGCCATGTTAGGTACCCATTGTAGAATGCATATAAGAATGAGACACTGACACAAACGAGGAAAGAGGGAAAACCTCATGGAAAAAACTCCCCTTTAAATTAAAATGCATAAAAAAATATATGAGAAGGAACAAAAGCAATTAAGCAACCATGTCCTTCACTCCAAGAAAACCTTGCAACTATTGAAGTTTGTGCTCGTTGAATATTTTGTTGAAGATGTAGATGTATGCATGAATATTATGAAGTAGATGCACCATTGAGATGTCCACACATATCCACTTTCTCTTCTTGTAATGAAGAAGATCCAAATAAATTTTGGATGAAACTTTGAAAACCGTGCGACCGTTTCTGAAAAAAAATAAAAAATAAAAAATAAAAAATAAAAAATAAAAAATAAAAAATAAAAAATAAAAAAATTGTTGATTTTAAAATGATTATAACTTCACTTCCTGGACTCCGTTTCAGAGGATTTGTTTTTTGAAATTGGGTATTTTTCCGAGAGGAATTCAAATATGTAATTTGTTTATGCAAATTTCACTCAGAAAATATCAGAATTGAATCTGATGTGCGTGGCTCCCTTTTTATCTCTTGAGATGCATGCATGGTGCATTCAAAAGTGTCTGCATGTGACTCATGATATGCATGAAAAATATCTTCCACATGACATTCAGAAAATAAATATGAAATGGAGTAGAAACAATCTGCAATTAATGGAATACAAATTTGTGCAAATACTTGTGTAGAAGACTCTTCAGAATAAAATGTTTGATATTTTGATGGCTTCTCTTTTGGCTCTATCTATTCAACCTCTTGCATGAAATCTTCACAATATTATTTATTCCTGAATAGAACCTCCAGTCTATTCCATAATTCTTTTGGAGTTGATTCTTTTGAGTCATCATATACTTGATGGAAAATTTCAGGAGAAATAAACCAGAGGATACATCCTATGGACATATCTTGTCTATTGAGAAAGTCATTTTTCTCATCGGCAGAATCAGGCTCTACTTCCATTGCCATAGTTATTTGGTACAAGCCTCTGCATCTGAGTTAAAGCATAATTTTTGGCTTCCACTCCAAATAGTTATGAGGCGTGAGAAGTATTGTCGATGAATAATTCATCTTTTCTGCGTTCTTCAATCTTCAATAGCTGCAAAAATAATTTGGTGTAGCTTTTGCTTAGTAGTCTGTCAGCTCTGATACCATGTAAATGTGTTGAAACTTGACAGAATAGGTCTAGCTAGAAAATATCACACACATTTACAGAGAGAAATTGAGAAAGAAGAAGCACGAGAGAAAGAATGGAAGAATTCACATTAACCTGTATTCCACACTCAAAGAGTGAATAATTTACAATAGATATAGGCTACATGAGTAACTAATGCGCCATAGTAGTGATCTAGAGAGATATAGACATTCACTGACAAACATTGGAGTGAACTACCACCTAGTCCTAGTTAACAGATTCATGCAATCATTAGTTAACTGAGATACGTGTGGAAGTGAGAGAGACACATGCAATTACTGGTGATAAAACCGAGGTTTCCATGCATGAGTGACTTCCACTAGTATAACTGAGTGTAACTGACTTTGAACTGAAGAGGAACACCCTATTTTGTAGGAGAATATTCTCTAGAGAGAATATTCTCATCTAAGGAATCGTTCTCAACATTGGACTATCAAAATTAGGAAAATAATTATAGGTGAGTGTGTAATATCTCCAACACCTTTACCTCCCTAAGAGGTAGTGCTTTCAAGATTTCAGGCTTTGTTACCCTGCCCACATGGTGGACCTGACTTATGAATATTTTCCTGCGCATTGGTTATATCATGGTGGCTTTAGTTGCTTGACATAGTGTTGTGCCTATTTCGTCACTTGGGTGAGAAAAAGAATGACACTTGCATGCCTAGTTGTGCCTACTAGATAAGACATAAGTTTGTGAGTGGGTTAAACAAGCCAAACACATGTAATAAATAAATAAACAAACTAAAACAACTAATGAAATAAAAACTAGAATGCATAAGAAACTTTTAGAACCATAAACAATCAACCAATGACCAAGATTATGCCACCAATGGATAATTATATTAGTTGGAAAAACACCGTAGAGAAAAATGAGGACTTATGGGTCCCCTCTTCCTCCTTGAGAGGGCTCTTGAGTTCCCTAATGGAGAGCTCTTCTTACAATGGAAGAAAAATGGAAAATGGTGAAGAAAATCAATGCCTATTCCCTCAAGAGGTGAGTGGAATGGCCTATTGCAATGATGCTTGAATACTCCAAGTAGAAAAGAGGATTCTCAAGGGAGAATTGAGGTAGCATAACAATGCTATGAATATATTGGTTTCTTAGTGCACCCATGGCCTCCATTTATAGAATTTCTTTAAGGAAAAATTCAATTGGTTCTTAGTGTGAACAAGGGGCCCTTTAGGGCACCCTTTGGTCCTTGACCAGCCCCCCATTCGGATTTCGCTCAGATCTAGAGGTCAAATCAAGTTGGGAGCTGGTCCATAAGTGGTTGGGGGGGCGACAAGAACCACAAATGCGTTGTTCACAGGAGTGCATATCTTTTCTCTTACACAGTCATGCATTTGGCGCATTGTGCACTCTACGGGCTTTGTTGGCCTGCACACTGTGTGCGCGCTTCCTTTAATGAGTTTGTGCATGTCAATTTTTTCCTAATTGTATATTTTTTTCCTTTTGAAATGCATTTTGGTGCTGCAGGTGAACTAATTGTTGTTGGCATTGTTGTATTTATGTAACCATTTGCGTGCAATGTTGTGGATGAGATTTCAATGATAACACATGGGTAGCCACATATGTTACTTGCAAGGGTTATTCTACAGGTACCCTAAGTTAGATAGGGGTCAGAAAACACACAACCTTTATGGAGGATTACATCTCCAGGGGGATTTGACTGACTGTGTTGTTAAGCCCATGAGGGCCCTTATAACTGATTCTGATACCTCCAATATTTTGAAGGGAGTCTCAGGCTCCTCTTGGGAGAGCATACCTACTCTAGTGAGGGAGGCTCCTTTTTAGCTACTATATCTTGTTTGTGTGCATTTGGCCTTTTTGTTTATTTTGGTGTGCTCTTTGATTGTTAGTTGGCCTTAGGATTTGTTTGTATATCTTGAGTATTAAGTCATCGTGGAGCTAGACCAGTTTCCTCTCAGGTCTCGTCGTTTATTGAAATTACCACCACATCTTGATTCTTTGCCTTCTAAAAGGCATAAAGTTATCAAACATGGTACACACACCTCCACCTACCAGACTTGTGATCATGCAAGTATGAGTACTAAGTCGAGTTAGAAAGATACTGGGAGTCTTTCAACTCCCATACCCACTGTAGTTAATGGAGCTCCTTCAACGCCTTTAACCACTTCGGTTGTAGTGTCAGAGGTTCCTGTCGTCACTCCTATCTAGCCTGTGGTTGCTACTCAACCCATAGTAATGAACCCTTTTGGGTCTCTTTTTGGTATGCCTAGATACAATGCTCAGTACATTCCTTCGGTCTCTAACCCTTTCTCTTTTGGCCATGTCGAATATGACATCGCAACTTTTGTCTTCCATTCCAGCGAATAATACAAATCCTAGTATTGGACCTGGGGGCATGGCTCCTTTGCATATTCCACTTTCATTTGGTGGAGCTCATATTACCAAAATGACTCCTACGGTTGGAATCCAACCTCCTTTTCATCCTGGTTCTAATCCTAGTCTTAATTCTCCTCGATGAAGTAATCAATCGAGCGGACAAGCTACTTCCTATATTTCGTCCTTTCCACCTTCCTCCTCCACATCGATTCCGACCAATATGTTTGGTATGATGAATCCACCTCTCTCCTCTAGATTTCCACCTAGGGGGATTCTATTTCATACTATGGGAAACCCCCAGGCTGGAGCAACTCCAGTTAGGATAAATTTTTATAACCTGCATTATAATGTTCCTATAGGTATGGTGCCCACACAACCTATTATTAATCAGTTTGGAGGAGGGTATTACCATACCAGACAGGGCCATCGTGCATACCAAAACCCTGGATGGGCTATAGTCCCTTAGCATAAATATTTCCTGGGAGCATGGGCTCAGATGTCACAACCCCAACTCCCTTTGATGGCCATGCTTAACTTGCCATACTTGTCAATATTAATGAATGACTCAGTGCGTCATGATCCATCATGGCCCCCCCGTCCCCACCAAGCTTCCTTCGGATATTTTGAAATTTGAGGGAAACACTGGTGAGGATCCAGGTGATCACATTACTACTTTTCATCTTTAGTGCTCATCCAACTACCTTAACGATGCTTCTATTCATTTGAGATTGTTTTAATGCACCCTCACGGGGGTTGCATCAAAATGGTACATTGAGCTCCCAGGGGGAAGATATGGAAATTTTAATCAGATGGTTTTAGTCTTTCTCAACCACTTCCAGTTGTCAATTCATTATGATGTCGACATAGAATTTATGTCGACCCTCTACCAAGAAAAATCCACCCATATCTCAGATCATATCCAAGAGTGGCATAGATGGAAGAGGTTGATCAAAGCCTACATTCCTCCAGAGTTCCTGTTGGAATGGTTTCTTAAGTATTTGTTGGCACCAAGCCAAAGTGGAAAGAAGGATGATCATGGGAAAGAAAGCGTGAAGAAAAATAAAGTGACAACTGGCAAAAGATCAGCACGCTCGAATGCAAGAAAGCGTGCACAGTGGGAAGAGATAGCTGGAGGAAGAACAACAAGTGCATGGGAGAAAAACCTAGCGTAAGAAGGGTTAGGGTTTTGGTAATATTTTGTAAGTGGTTGAAGAGACCAAAATGTATAAATATAGATACGAAAGTATCATATATGTGTGTGTTTTTTAGGTAGTAGTTGGTGTAGTTGTCATTGTTGAGTTTATGTTAGTTCTTATGAAGATTGTGATTGTTATTGAGCAATTTTTCTGAGTATTGTTGTCGGCGATATGTGAGGGATTTTGAATTGTACGACCCAAGTTTTGTAAGCTGTTGAGAAAGAAAGATATGAGGGAAGTTAGATTTGAGGATTAGACTGTAGGCTGCAGAGCCTGGTGTGATCTAGTTCGCCTCACATAGATCTTACGCACTTTTGCAGAGAATTGTAAGTGCGTGGTGCAAGGAGATCAAGAACTACTACAATACAAGAGCCAAGAACCAAATCTTTGTGGACATAGCCCAGGAGGGGTGAACCACGGTAACATTTATGTAATGTGTTGAATGTTTGCATAGATTTAACTTCTTTCAAGCAATAGATGAATACGATTGGTGAATAACCAAACACATTATTACAATTTTTTTATATGTTGAGTTATATGCATGCGATTCCTAGGAACAAGTAGATTACAATAACAGTCCCCAGAACAGGGCCTTAATCAAGAAACCCTTTATCTCCTACTCTGTCCTAGGCTGTAAACACCCAAGTCTTATAGTCAACCATCTTTAGCTATCTCGGGTGAGACTACGCAGTACCTTTTGGGCGCTGCGTTGCCTTCTGGTTTACCAAGAGGGCCGATAGTTAGAGGCTTTTGTTGGAACCCCGAATGACATGAACCCTGGGTCAATAACTCAGATAACCTGAGAAGGGAGTTGATAGAAACCAACAAATGGTTTCGTTTCCATATTAAGAGGAACAAGATAGGACTGAGTAGATGAGATAGAGTGGACAAGAACCATCAAAGAAGCAATGAGTCGTTAGAACGGAATGTGGAGACCTTGGAACCCCATGAGAGAAGAAATCGAGGTTTGGTTGCGCACTAAAGAGCTAGATTTTGCACACAAAGACAATAGAAACCCTAGAATCACACCACACAAATACCTAGATAAATACGTGTTTGTGGATTTACATGAAATATTCTTCTGTAATTTTCTGCATCTACTACATGAGTGGATCTTAAGGTTAACAAGTAACCACTTGACGAACCAGATTCGATAGCTAGATTGGAATCTAGTACAGATTCAGGAGCTGCAACAGGTGAACAACAAATTCACCTGTGCATTAGACTTTTGGCTTGACAGTGTTGTGGCAATATTCATCACAGAGGTTACGGTAGACACAACGAAGTCATACAACGCAGTCGAGAAAGAATTTCCACAAGGACCCAGAGGAAGGTACATTCGATCCCTATATACTTTGATTAAGATACTGCTATATAACAAAGGTGTAATGACAATGGAATCAGATAGTTACACTTCCCTGCGCACATGGGGGAAGGGGGGAAGCACTGACAGAAAGAGGAGGAATGGAAGGAGGGTAGGATAAAGAGAAAAAGGAAGAGGAACCCTTGGACCTGATCTTGATGGATGATGACCAACTCAAGTGGATCTTGGCGTCATCAAGAATGACGCGTAGCAGAGTACCCTAACAATATAAGATAAACACCAAGAAGAGAGCCATAGACAAAAGCGAGGGCTTGGAAAGCGATGAGGAAGAGGTAGAGGATCTCTAGGATGTGGAGCAGATTGAGGAAATCCTGTGCACCACCTACGAGAGGAAAACAAGAGACCCAAGAATGGAAAGAGAATATAGCCACCCCTTTCGTATCAATGTCAGTGTGGAACCCATAAACCCATGTGTGACCAATACACCCCAGAGAACATCATCGTTTAGGCAACCAAATTTTGGAGGAAGCCTGACAAGAAGAAGCACATCTACACAAGTGATGCAGACCCCCAAACCCTTAGGCCAAGTTCCGCTCAGGATCATTCTAAATATTCCCTCTTGTGTCTGATTGACTCTTTGATTTCCTCATAGGGAAACACACACACACATAAAATAATGTTCCTCCACAGGTCCTTATGAGTGTGCCCACGTGATCAAACACAAGGCGTCACCCAAGTATCCTTGACCACAATAAAGTCACGCACTTCCTAATTTGGGCTTTCGGGTTTCGCGATATCGTGATCCCTATTGTCGAGAGTTCCTATATCTACAACCTTCGAAACCCAAAATGCTGAATTCGGATGTGTTCAACAAAAGTTGGCTTCTCACAGAAATTTCCGCCGATTTGAAGTTTCGGACTTCGCGACTTCGCAAATCCGGATGCAAGGCTCCCACCTCTTCGACCTCAAAAACCCCGAAACAGTGAACAAGGTTTGACTCCACCTATTTGACGAAAACATGCCACCTGTCCACTCAAATTTTTTCTATCTCTGACGTGGACTCTCGCCACCTGTCCCTCTTCTCGACTTTCAGGACTTCAATAAGCCTCCGACTACCGTTCCCTTACCACTTCGAAATACCAAATTATGAAATGATCTGAGGGCTCCACTATCATGATCAATGGTCCACGTTGAGTCTTACCTCTCGAAGGGTGGATTCATCTAGCGCTTAACCTCCTCGCAACTTCACTGCATCCCATGACCCTTGCAACTTCGCGAATTCTCCACAGAGAATTCCAACCGCTCATTCCTTCCTTGACAGCTTCTGCGAAATGAACCAGTGTTCTCCCACTGGGACTTAACTTCTTCAAGACGTTTTCAATCTCCATCTCCCTTTGAGTACTCTAAAAGGTACTAACTCTCCTGAGATTTCTCTTGCAAACTTGAGTCTCAAAAAGGACTCCTGTGCGCACTCCTTGTGGCACTCTTTCAAATACTTCCAAGTATTTGATCTCTTTGACTCTCTATTGTCTCAGCAACAATAGTCCTTCAATCCTTCCTTTAGTTGATAAGTCCTAAGACCTCCAACAACCTGCGCACTCCTTGCACGACCTCTGTGCTCCTCCTACACTTCTACTAGGATGAGAACAATGGTATCCCTCCTGAGCTTTCTGAGATAAAACTCAGAACCCTTGTCAACGTACACCTTGCAGATGTTTCAGTTCACTCCTTGCAGGAACTTCTCTCACTCAGGAAGAGAAACAATTTAAACTCATTCTCTCTCTCCCTCAGACTTCAAACATTCAACATGAAATCATGTATACACACAGTATTAAAGCAAATGCATAAAAGAGAGAATAAAAAACTATAAGCATACCATTCACTATGTGTAAACAGAAAACATCATAACACCATGAAATTAGATTCGAAGCTTCATATATTAATTCAAATCTCCTGTACATGGGTTCTTCCTTTCAACTCTCTACTACAACTCTCTCCTTTTGTGCAAATGTGTTAATGATAATGTTACAAGAGTGAGGGTGTCTATATTCATTTTCCCTCCTACTCTCTAAACTATCTAATCTATAATTTAAATCTACCTACTTTCATTAATAGGGTTTAAATGCCTTAATGTTCTACAGATGAGAGTAATCGATCAAGATCTGTTTACAACCTCCAATATATAAATGAAAAGTACGCCATCTTCCTAACTATTACATTAATGCCTTTTAAGTTCAAAATTCAAAAACCGTTCTTATTAAAACATGATCTTCTTCTTTCTCTGCGCGTCCAACTATTTCTTTGGCTTAGCCGCGTGCTTTGGGCTTTGCACAATGCTCCTACATCATACTCCCTCACTTGAAAATTTTCATGAACTCCTGTTCATGAGCTCTTGCATGGTCTGTCCACACTTCTGAATTTCTACTTCATCTTCCCAACTGGCATCTTCAACTGGATGTCCCTTCCATTTGACCAAGTATTCAAAATACTCCTTCCTTCTGGTATTTTTGCTAATCCTCTTGTCAATTATGCTTTCCATCTACGACTTTTCATCTACAGGCATCTGTTTTGTCCATTGAAATTATTTCTGTTCATCTTCTGCTCCTGCTTCTCCATCTCTGTAAGGGTACAAATCCGCAACATTGAATATCGATGAAATTCTGATCCCATCGGGTAAAACAATCTCATATGCATTTGCCCCAAATTTCTTTACGACCTTGCATGGTCCAATCTTTTTCATCTTCAGTTTGTTATATGTTCCTCCTGGGAACCTCTCTTTTCTCAGATGTGCAAGAATCAGATCACCAACTTCAAATTGAAGTTCTCGCCTGTGTTGATCTGCTCTGTGCTTGTATTCTTGGCTCAAACTCCGCAATCGCTCCTGTACTCGGCTGTGAAGCTCCTTCATTGCTTCGACAAAGTCTTCTCCACTAGCACTTCTGAATTCATTTTGTTTCGAATCTTTCAATTCAAAAACTCCCCTTGGCTGCATTCCATATACAATCTGGAATGGACTCTGCCCTGTGCTTCTATTGATGGAATCATTGTAAGCAAATTCCGCCTGTGGAAGAATGTGATCCCACTGATTGTGGTGTTCAGTCACTAAGCTCCTCAACAAATCCCCCAAGATTTTGTTTACGACTTCTGTCTGCCCATCTGTCTGAGGATGATACACTGAGCTAAATAACAAACTTGTCCCTAGATTCTTCCACAAAGTCCTCCAGAAATGTCCCACAAAATTGGTATCTCGATCATAAACGATACTCCTTGGCAAGCTGTGAAGTCTAGCGAATTCCTTGAAAAACAGGTTCGCAATATGAGTTGCGTCACTAGTTTTATAGCATGGTATGAAATGTGCCATCTTGGAAAATCTGTCTACTACCACAAAGATCGAATCACATCCTCTTCCTGTCCTTGGCAGTCCCAATATGAAATCCATGCTCACTGCATCCCACGACCTTTTTGGTATGGGTAATGGCTGGTATAACCCTGTGTTCTATCTTTTCCCTTTGGTGTGCTAACAAATCCTGCATCTATCCACAAATTTCTTAACATCTGTCCTCATCCCTGGCCAAAAATATGAGCCATTCAATTTTGAGAATGTCTTATCATGACTGAAGTGTCCGGCCAATCCTCCACTGTGTTTTTCCTTCAGCAGATTCTCCCTCATGGAGCATTTTGGAATACATAGTTGATTGCCCCTGAATAATAATCCATCCTGGATCATATACTCAATACATTGGGTTCTGTCCTTGAGAATTGGATTCTCAGATGCCTCATATGCTTCCTTAAAATTTGGATCATCCCTGTACATTTCTTTGAGGTTATCAAAACCCAAAGTTTTGACTCTGAATTCCTGCATAAGCAAACATTTCCTGCTCAAAGCATCAACAACTTTGTTAGCAGTTCCTGAAATATGTTTAATCACAAAAGTAAAAATTTTCATGAATTCAACCCATTTAGCATGTTTTTGGTTCAACTTCTCCTGTTGAGTCACGAATTGCAAAGCGTGATTATCATTGTACAAAACAAACTCCTTGGGAACCAAATAATGTCTCCATTTCTTCAACGTTTGTATGACCGCATATAATTCCTTGTCATAAGTGGAGTACTTAACCTTCGCTTCATTCAGTTTCTCACTGAAGTATGTGATCGGTCTGTCATCTTGGCTCAAGATCGCTCCTATTGCAAATCCACTTGCATCACACTTGACCTGGAATGTCTTGCTGAAATCTGGCAAAACCAAAATTGGCTGCTCAATGATTTTCTTCTTCAGTAGGTTGAAACTCTTCTCTGCTTCTTCTGTCCAATGAAAAGATTTATGTCTTTTCTTCACCGTATCCATCATTGGTGCGCTAATCCCACTGAAATTTCAGATGAATTTCCTGTAGAAACTCGCCAAACCATGGAAGCTTTGAACTTCAAACACATTTTTCGGCGATGGCCAATTCTTAATTGCATTTACCTTTTCCGGGTCCATCTTCAGCTCATTTGTAGAGATAACAAAACCCAAATAAATGAGTTATGTCCTCATAAATGATGATTTCTTCATATTTATCAACAATTTCTCTTGCTGTAATCTCTTCATCACTGCATCTAAATGCTTTAAGTGCTTTGCTTCTGTCTTGCTGAAAATCAATATATCGTCAAGATATACGATGAAAAATTTCCCAATGAAATCCTTCAGGACTTCATTCATTAGCCTCATGAAAGTACTAGGCGCATTGGTTAATCCAAATGGCATGACAAGCCACTCATACAATCCCTCATTCGTCTTGAATGCTGTCTTCCATTCATCACCTTCTCTCATTCGAATTTGATGATATCCGCTTTTCAAATCAATATTTGAAAAAAATATTGCTCCACTCAAGCAATCCGTCAAGTCATCCATCCTTGGTAATGGAAATCTATATCTGATTGATCAGGGGATCAAATTTTGCTCAATTTTCAAAGTGCTCGGAATGCAACGAAAACAGTGCCATTGCGCCCGTCTTGTCTTCCTGATTCCGGCGGTATATTTACTTTCGCAAACAGAGTCCGTATGGAGGAGATATCACGATCTGTCCACCAAGCCAAATAGGCAAAAGTTTGGGATGCTGACTGTACCTGTCCGTACAGTCCGTATGGCCACGTGGCAGGGCCGTACCATCATGATGACATGGCAGATTTTTATTGGTTAGTTGATAACGTATTGAATGGTGACACGTGTCCGATTGGTGGCGAGTTATATGAGGACACGTGGCCCAATATCTGGGCGCCACGTGTCCCCTCATCATTTGTTTATATGATTGTATAAAATTATATGGGGAGCCCGCGGGGTTCGACCCCG
>SNQJ01S0121133.1:14045-30264 GCA_010110895.2 Picea sitchensis
TGGAAGGGTGAGGGAACTATACCCTCATCTTCACATAGATTGAGATAGTCTTTTGGAGGTCCAAAATCTTTCCAATGGGGAGGTGTGATCAGGGGATCAAATTTTTCTCAATTTTCAAAGTGCTCGGAATGCGACAAAAACAGTGCCATTGCCTCTGTCTCATCTTCCTGATTCCGGCGGTATATTTACTTTCGCAAACGGAGTCCGTATGGAGGAGATATTGCGATCTGTCCACCAAGCCAAACAGACAAAAATTTGGGATGCTGACTGTACCTGTCCGTACCATCCGTATGGCCACGTGGCAGGGTCGTACCATCATGATGATGTGGCATATTTTTATTGGTTAGTTGATAACGTATTGAATGGTGACACGTGTCCGATTGGTGGCGAGTTATATGAGGACACGTGGCCCAATCTCTGGGTGCCACGTGTCCCCTCATCATTTGTTTATATGATTGTATAAAATTATATGGGGAGCCCGCGGGGTTCAACCCCGGGACCTCCCCCAACGTAAACACTTCATAAATCTCTGCTAGCCAAGGTTCTGCCATTCGTGCCTTGTTAACTATACCATAAAGAATATATTTATGTTTGAAGTTATGCCAACGGGAAAGGGGGGTCGGGCCGGGGCTTAGCCCCGACCCGTGGACGCATTACAACACATATGACCCACATATATTGGCCCGAATGTTTGGCGCGCGCACGCATTCATTTATATTGTATATTGTATTGCAATACATTGCAATTGCAATGTATTTGTTATATATGTTATGTGTTAGTGCGGGGTTTTGAACCCACGACTCATATGTTAAGTGTTGGCGCGCGCGGTTCAAACGGTTTGCACGGTTCAAACGGATTAACTCCTTTTTCGCCCAGATTTTGGTCGCATGAGCCATATGACCGAGTGCCGAGGCGGTTAGGGGCCGGAGGCACCCTAACCATCCTATGGTTTGTACCGTTGGCACGGTTGCACCCGGTGCCAAGTTTTTACGCTTAAATGAGCGTGTGAGCCAGGTTTGAAGCACAAGGGTGCGATTTGTAGAACCAGAGACAACAAAGTTGAAGGTGAAGACTTCAAGGAGGCTATCTTCTTCATTTTTCGACCGATTGAGGTGCCGAAAGAGACCAGACAGGGGTTTTGGGACGCTGCGGAGCCATTGGAGTAGTCGGTTTGTCATTTTGAGCATTGTAAGGAATGTTTTTGAGCACTTTGAGCAATTTAATAATAATGATCCATTGGAAGCTGGACCAGGAGATGTAGCCCGGAGTGGGGTGAACTCCTTTATCAAGTTGATGTGTTTATGTAATGATGTTCAATGTTTTATGCTGCTATCTATGTGCATTTTTACATAAGTAATCCTTAATTATGTGTTGCAAATCGATCCGGTTGCTTTAAAACACATAACATTTCACTTGCAATAATTATTCAAGTTTTTCAAGTCTTCTTCATTTTTAGATCACTGATGGTAATCTTATTGATTTTTCTTGAGTCTGTACACATCCTCTAGCCTCCATATTTCTTTGGGCTGAGCACTATTGGAACAATGCATGGACTCAAGCTCTCTCAAATCAATCCTTTGTCCATTAAATCCTAGACCTGCCTCTTGATTTCTTCATTCTCTTGCGACGTCAATCTGTATGCTGCTTTGTTTGGTAAACTGGCTCTAGGTATAAGATCAATGTGATGGCTTATACTCTTGATCAGTGGTAACGAACAAGGTAGTTCATCCACTACTATATCAATGAACTCTTCTAGCAACTTCTGGATTTCCTCTGGTAAATCATCCACTCTTGTACTAGTCAAAACAATTCTAGGCTTCTCGACCACAAAAAATTGTGTGTCTTCCTTCTTCTTAACCTCTTTAAGAAGTTCCTTCCCACTCATGAGAAGTACAGTGTTTCTCACCTCTGGTTTCACTTCTTTGTCCTTAATCAGCAACAACATGTGCATTCTCCCATTTTTCTCCAGGGTGTATGTGTTCTTTTTCCCATCATGAATCACATTCCTGTCATATTGCCATGGTCTACCTAGCAATAGATGACACACATCCATGGGAATGCCATCACATAATATTTCATCCTTATATCCCCCTATTTTAAATTCAACTAAACATTGTTTAGTGACATTTACCTGATGTCCTTTTTGTAGCCACGAAACTCTATATGGGCTTGGATGTACGATAGTCTCCAGCTCCATCTTTTCTACCATCTCTATAGAAACGAGATTGTCTGTGCTACCGCTGTCCATGATGACTTTTTATACCCTATTTTTTGTTTTGCAAGCAGTCCGAAACAGACTGTTTCTTTGGGCTGGGTTCTCTGCCTCCTTCTCTGGCTTCACGAGAAATTTCCTCATCATCAAGGATCTTCTGCCCTCAACATATTCTACCTCAACATTCCATCCTTGTGCTTCGAAAATGTGAGTCTCGCCACCTTCTTTCTTTCTGTCTGGAAACTCATAAGATTTATGTCTATTTTTCCCACAGACAAAACATTTCACTTCACCTCCTCGGCCTCTTCCTCTTCCTCTAGCTCGAGGAAAAGTATTTCTATCAGCATACTTCCCTCTCTGTGAGCTTCCTCCTCTCTCAGTTTGAGTTTGAGGTTTCTTCCCCTCTTCTTTAGGTCTCTGAGTTCTGTCTTGGGCAATTGTTTTGCCTCTGGCTTGACTTCTGCCTTGGCCTCTTTGACCTTGCTTTCGGCTTAGCTTCTCTTCAACTTTCAGAGCCATCTGATAAACATCTTCTACAGTCTGAATGATCATCATGTTCATCTCATCTTGAATTTCATATCACAGACCATTCATATATCTAGCAACCTTTTCATCATTTCTTTCCCGATGACCTGCCCTGATGTTTATCTTGTAGAACTCTTAAGTGTATTCTTTTACTGACATCAACTTCTGTCTCAAATTCTGCATCCTCCAAAACAAAGTGATTTGGTAATCCTTGGGTATGAATTTGGCTTTCATCTTTGCAACCATTCTATCCCAACTTTTGATTTTTTGCTTTCCTTGGCAACGTCTGTCAGCCTGCAGTTCATCCCACCACAGTGTTGCATGCCCTTTAAGTCTAGTGACAACATGTTTGACCTTCCTATCTTCCTCGACATCCTCATAGTCAAAGTATTTATCTAGATCTCTAATCTAGTCTAGAAGCTCTTCAAAATCTAGGTTTCCCTCATACATTGGAATCTCCATCTTTTCTCTGGCACCTATCCTTGTGAAAAACCTGAATAGGTGTTCGTCTGCAACATCTTTGACTGTGACTTCTTCTCCTTCATGTCCATCTTCGTTTTCACTGTCAGCCTCACTGATATCCCCAATGTCGACTGTGTGCCTCTGTGCTGTCTCCATGGCATCAAGCCTGACATGTAGTTCACGCATTTCCCTTTCCACTGTTGGATCAGGCATTGGTCTGTCTCTTCTTCTCGACGACATGCTGAAAATGTTTCTCTATTCTCTGCTACAGAAAGCAAAGAACTTTTCCTAAGCTATGATACCACAACCAAAACTATGTGTATCAGAGTACTCTTCTTCTTCTTGCTTCCTCCGTCTGCAGTATACAAACAGAGTCAAGCTCTGATAACAAACTTGATGCAGACCCCCGAACCCTCAGGCCGAGGTCCGCTCAGGATTGTTCTAAATCTTCCCTCTTGAGTCTGATTGACTCTTTGAGTTCCTCATAGGGAAACACACACACATACAATTGTGTTCCTCCACAGGTCCTTATGAGTGTGCCCACATGATCAAACACAAGGCATCACCCAAGTCTCCTTGACCACAATAAAGTTGCGCCCTTCCTAATTCGGGCTTTCGGGTTTCACGATATCATGATCCCTGATGTCGAGAGTTCCTGTCTCTACAACCTCTGAAACCCGAAATGCTGAATTTCGATGTGTTCAGCAAAGGTTTCCTTCTCACAGAACTTTCCACCAATTCGGAGTTTCAGACTTCGTGACTTCGCGAATCCGTTTGCAAGGCTCCCAGCTTTTCAACCTCAAAAACCCCAAAACGATCAACAAGGTTTGACTCTGCCTATTTGACGAAAACATGCCACCTATCCACTACAATATTTTCTATCTCTGACATGGAATCTCGCCACCTATCCCTCTTCTTAGCTTTCAGGACTTCAATAAGCCTCCGACTACCGTTACCCTGCCACTTCGAAATCCCGAATTCCGAAATGATCTGAGGGCTCCACTATCACGATCAACAGTCCACTTTAATCTTACCTCCCGAAGGGTGGATTCATCCAGTGCTTTACCTCCTCACAACTTCAATGAATCCCATAGCCCTTGCAACTTTGTGAATTCTCCACAGATAATTCCAACCGCTCGTTCCTTCCTTGACAACTTCTGTGAAATGAACCAGTGTTCTCCCACTGGGACTTAACTTTTGTGAGACGTTTTCAATATTCGTCTCCCTTTGAGTACTTTCAAAGGTACTAACTCTCCTGAGCTTTCTCTTGCAAACTTGAGTCTCAAAAAGGACTCCTGCGCGCACTCGTTGCGACAATCTTTCAAATTCTTCCAAGTATTTGATCTCTTCGACTCTTTGTTGTCTCGAAAATAGTAGTCCTTCAATCCTTCCTTTAGTTGATAAGTCCTAAGACCTCCAACAACCTGCGCACTCCTTGCATGACCTCTGTGCTCCTCCTGCACTTCTACTAGAATGAGAACAACGATATCCCTCCTAATCTTTCTGAGATAAAACTCAGAACTCTTGTCAACGCACACCTTGCAGACGTTTCACTGCACTGCTTGCAGGGAATTCTCTCACTCAGGAAGAGAAACAATTGAAACTCATTCTCTCTCTCCCTCAGACTTCAAACATTCAACATGAAATCATGCATACACACAGTATTAAAGAAAATGCATAACAAAGAGAGTAAACAACTATAAGCATACCATTCACCATGTGTAAACAGAAAACATCATAACACCATGAAATTAGATTCAAAGCTTCATATATTAATTCAAAGCTCCTGTACATGGGTTCTTCCTTTCAACTCTATGCTACAGCTCTCTCCTTCTGTGCAAGTGTGTTAATGATAATGTTACAAGAGTGAGGGTGTCTATAGTCATTTTCCCTCCTGCTCTCTAAACTGTCTAATCTATAATTTAAATCTACCTACTTTCATTAATAGGGCTTAAATGCCTTAATTTTCTATAGATGAGAGAAATCGCTCAAGATCTGTTTACAACCTCCAAGATATAAATGCAAAGTACGCCATCTTCCTAACTATTACATTAATGCCTTTTAAGTTCAAAATTCGAAAAAGGTTCTTATGAAAATGTGCTCTTCTTCTTTCTCTGTGTGTCCAGCTATTTCTTTGGCTTAGCTGCGTGCTTTGGGATTTGCACGATGCTCCTGCATCAACAAGGAGTGAAAACTAGAGGATCCAATTCAGGTAATCTTAGTCAAGCATCCACACCACGCGGAGGAGGCAGTATCTCAGTACTCAGAATGGCAGGACACGACCCTACTATCAGATTACCAGAGTTTCAAGGAGAAGCAGTAGAAGACCGTAAGAAGCATCTATTCATTTGCGCCAAGATCTGGGAATCAAAGGAGATCACTGATGACAATACCAAACTCGCACAACTAGTGATCACACTAAGAGACACAAACAATGCTCCCGGGACGACAAAGACACTGGACGACATTAAGAAACTACTAATTAATGAGTTCCAAAAGCCGAGCTCAGAGGATCAGTATATGAACAAGATGATTGAGATAAGATAGAAACCAAGAGAATCGGTATGGGAGATTGATTAGAGATTCAAGAGATTAAAAGGGAAGTTAAAATACCTCATGACCGAGATGCAACATTGGCACTTGTTTGTCAACTCACTACTCCCACACTTAAAATATCCACTACAACAACAAAAGTTTCAGACACAAGCAGAGGCTCTGCAGACAACCTTGCAATTGGAAGAGAATCAATACCAGCAGTCAAACCCGACTATCGAAGAACTGAAAGAGGATCTAAAGAACTTAACATTTCAGGTGAACTAGAATAAGAACAAGGAAAAATGAGAAGTCATTTGGTGTACCACGTGCAGGACATAAGGACACCACAAAAACAAATGTCCGACGTTCACACAGTATATGGAAATAGGCATGCCAAACCCGCTGCCACAGGGGGGACTATGGTGTGAAATATGAAAGAAACTGGGTCACGACCCCTACCATTGCACACTGATGCAGAAATACCAAACAGTCCTAACGAACTCATATTGCACATTTTGCAAGTCAGTGGGCCATGGCAACAAAGACTCCCGAACTATGGAGATGATGCGGGAAAGAAACTCAGACGCATACAGGGTACAGGCAGAAATGATGACTGGGCAAGCAACACCACAATTCACTCAAGGCCCAACACCATACAACACTGCACATCAACGGTATAATACCATGCAACAACCTTATAATAACATGCAGTCGCAGTAAAACCCAGCACAACCCCAGTACAATATCGCGCAGTATAATCAGAGACCACAATATAGCGTGCCACGAGGTGATCACACAACCTATAGAGGAGAAGGATGAGCCAAAGGAGGTTTTAGACATGGAAGAGGACCAGTCACATGTCACAATTTCCAGCAACCAGGACATTATGCCCCGGAATGCCCATTGCCGCCAATGACCTATATGTATTGTCACACTTCAGACCATGATACAGAGGAATGTCCGACACTACTAGTAAAGATCCAGGAAAAAAGGAACCAAAATAACCAGAATGTTCAGTGGATTTTAGCCGAAGCAAGGGATGACAAACATAACATTAACATAGTCACTCGAGGAGGAACGAAAACAAGAAACGATGCAGTTCGACAGGACCCAGCGCAGACCCAATGGGTAAAGAAGAACCCCGACCCTAAGAAGTAGTTTGATGTACAAAAGGAAAATGAGATATTTACAGAAGCCCGACAAGAATTCCAAAAGGAGGACATAGCACTGACTGCGCAATAGAACAAGGAAGCTCCGAAATATGACATGCCGCCATCACTGGACCATACCAACAGAAGAAAACCTAAGGAACAAGTAAGTACTATCAAAGACTTTTTGAAATCATGCATCAAAATGTTAAGTGATCCTTTATCTATCAAAGTATTGCAAAACATCCTAGAGAAATGTAGTAGCGATACAGAACATAAGCTAGAACTGAAAACTGTCAACCACCTACACACAAGAAGAAGAACAAGTAGAGAATTTAGAATCAATGCTAATATTGGGGATTTCAACATGGGCGATATTATACTAGATCTAGGATCTGAAGTGAACGTACTACCCAAAACCACATGGAAATGCAAGGGAGAACCTACACTGGGATACTCAACTATTCAATTAAAGCTAGCAAACAAACATAGAGTCCTACCAATAGGTAGATTGAAAGGAGTAACCGTAGATCTGGATGGGGTGCGCACCAAGGCAAACTTTGAAGTCATCTAAATAGTAGACGGTGCAATACCTTACCCATCGCTACTTGGTCTGGAATGGGCGTTCGACAACCAGGCCATAATTAACTTGAAAACCAGAAAAATGACATTTGAGTCAGGAGACTACAGGGTTATAGCCCCCCTCAATCCATTAGAAGGCAAGAGATTCATAGAACCCACTTTCCTAGATCTAGACTAAATCGACCAGTTGTACAGAACAATTGCGTGCAATGCGGACTATATAAACCCAACTGCAGATGGGATACTCAGTTGGTGGAGCATTACTTCATGCACAACAGAATCAGACACTAGGTTAGAAAACTGGTAGCAAAGACTACACGAAGTATTCACAAGAAGGTGTGCAAGAATAGACCATGCAATAAGATGGCTTGGCACATAAATCAGAGAACCACCCAGTTTTCATGGACTAAACGATTTGGAAAATTTCTTGACACAATACAAAGACGAAGTCTTAGAGAACCAGAGACTGTTAGCACTAGATTTAGCACTAAAGTATACACCCGCAATATGGTGGGGTACGCACAAAGAGACTATCACATATTGGTACCAATGCAAACGATTACTGCGCATAAGGTTCGGTGCAGAACAAATATGGAACAACCAACAAAAATATGAGGGACTAGGAAGGCCAGCAGAACACTTGGAGGCGTGTAAAACACTATGGAAAATGACGCCACCAGAAGAATGGCCTCACCACTTCAGTCATACTTTAGAAGGCATACCAGTGAATTGGTATATAGACCAGGAAATGCGAAAAGGAACCAAGACATGGACAACACTCAGACAAAAATTTACAACCACTTTCTCATTCGAGCATGAGAACCCCAACATAGAAACAACCCTGAAATAGATTAGAGATGTCATATTCATTACAAAATCAGAAGTGGAAGTTATCATAGAGGTACAGCAGGGGAATAAGCAGACAATCAAGGAACTGTTGTCATGCTAGCATGTACAGGAAGAAGCACCAGATGAAGATGACCCACGCGATATTCAGATCGAAGAAGTCGAAGGCGAAAGAGAGGTGGAAGGACCACCCTTAGAGTCAGAGGTCATCTCAACGCCAATCAATATCAAGAAGGTTAACATAGGGATTGCCGAGCAACCCAAAATGGCCAGCATTGGAGATTATTGGGACGAACAGACACGAGAAAGAATCACATAATTGTTGTGTGAATACAACGACCTTTTTCTCACAACCTTTACAGAGATGAAAGGAATAGTCAGAGAATTAGGAGAAACGAAGATACCACTCAAAACTAATGCAAGACCCATTAAACAATGACCATACAGACTGAACCCCATCTACAAACAGAAATTCAAAGATGAGATTGACAGGATGCTCGAGGCTGGCATAATCGAATTTGTCGAAGAACCAGAATGGATAAGCCCGATGGTAGTACATGACAAGAGACAAGGAAGAGGGATCATAATATGTGTCGACCTGAGGAAGTTGAACGATGCCTGCTTACACGACCCATTCCCCACACCATTCACGGACAAAGTACTTGAGAACGTAGGAGGACACGAAGCCTATTCATTCACCAATGGATTCTCAGGATATCATAGGATTAAGATAGCACAAGAGGATAGACACAAGACCACATTTGCGACATAATGGGGATCTTATCAGTACACAGTCATGCTGTTCAGATTGAAGAATGCACCTGTGATATTCTCTAGAGTGGTCATCGCAACATTTAAGGAATTCATCCACCAATTTCTCGAAGCCTACCTGGATGATTGGACAGTTTATAGCCTATTAAAAAACCATGTGGAAGTTTTATGCCTGATTTTAGAACGATGCAGACAGTGCCAGATATCACTGAATATCAAGAAATGCATATTTTGAACACCATTTGGGATACTACTGGGACACGTAGTATGCAAACAAGGTTTATTAATGGATTCGACCAAAATATTAGTCATTGTTAACCTACCAGCACCAAAAACAGTCTTCCAATTAAGAGCAACGTTAGGACATACGAGATACTACAAGAAATTCATCAAAGGCTATGTGCAGATTACAGTGCCTATGGAAAAACTGTTAAGAAAGGATACCAAGTATCAATGGAACAATGAGTACCAACACGGTCTAGATACCCTGAAGGAAAATATGGTCACCACACTAATATTGGTATTTCCAGACTAGAAGAAGACATTCCATGTACATGTAGATGCATCAACAATAGCACTTGGAGCTATTTTAGCGCAACCAGGAGCAGGAGACTTGGATCACCTGATAGCGTTCGCAAGCAGGAAATTATCAGACTCAGAATAGAATTATAATACAATGAAAAAAGAAGGCTTAGCTATGGTTTACGCACTACAAAAATACAGACAATACCTATTGGGAAAACAATTTAAGATGTTTACAAATCACTCATCCTTGAAATATCTAGTTAACAAACCAATGTTGGGGGGGAGAATTTGTCGATGGTTACTGCTATTTCAAGAATTTGACTTTGAGGTAATAGTAAAACCAGGGAAATTGAATGTAGGGACTGACCACTTATCAAGGGTCAGAAATGGAGAGGAACCAACTAATTTGGAGGACAACTTTCTAGATGCACATCTCTTCTTAGTACAGATTGTTGACGATTACTTCGCAAAGATCATCCAGTACTTAAGAATAGGTACTGCGCCACAGGGATATACCACTGCACAGAAAAAGAACCTGGTAGTCCGCACAACCGACTATCAACTGATCACAGGGAATCTATACAAAATGGGTGCAGATAACATCTTACTCCAATACGTAATAGACCACGAATGACCAAGAATTTTAGCAGAAGCCCATGAAGGAATAGCAAGAGGGAATTATGCAGGAAAAGCTACCATGCAGAAGGTACTACGCATAGGATTGTGGTGGCCAATGATCCATCGAGACTTGAAAGAATATTTTCATCAATGTGATGTTTGTCAATGGGTCGGAAAACCCAATAGAAGGGACGAGATGCCACTACGACCGCAAGTGACCCTGCAGGCATTTGACAAACGGGCAATAGAATTTGTGGGACCCATTAACCCACCCACCAAGAGAACCGGGGAAAGATACATTATCACCGTGACAAAATAATTAACGAGATGGGTGGAAGCCGCACCAGTAAAATATTGCAGCGCAGAGACAACTGCCCACTTTCTTTTCGAACAGATAATTACTAGATTTGGGTGCCCAAGATTTCTGATGAGCGACCAAGGAACGCACTTCATCAACAACACCATTCGAGTGATGCTTGAAGAATTCGAAGTTCATCACCAAAAAAGCACACCGTATCACCCACAGGCTCATGGCATGGTAGAAGCCTTCAATAAAATTCTAGAGAACGCCCTGATGAAGATATGTAACGTCAACATGGACGATTGGAATCTCAAGGTACCAGCAGTACTATGGGCATATATAACCACATGCAAAAAGTTGACAGGTCACACACCATTCAAACTGGTCTATGGTCAAGAAGCAGTAGTACCGTTAGAATTTCTAATACCTAGTCTATGGGTAGCATCTATCACATAGATGACAGAACGAGGCGCGGTCCAGGAACAATTGGATCAATTACTGTCAATGGAGGAAGACCGAATCTTGGCAGGATTCCACCAAAAAGTACAGAAAGTGAGAGATAAAGCATGGCATGACCACAACATCAAGAGAAAGATGTTCAAGGAAGGAGATCTAGTATTTCTCTATGACAGTAAAGCGCTGCAGCACCCATGGAAGTTGAGGATGCATTGGCTAGGACCATACGAGGTAAAAACTGTCACAGAAGGAGGAGCGGTATAGTTGAAAGATCTAGCAGGCATAGACCTCAGAGGAATGATCAACGGGAGCCGGTTGAAGCTATACAAAGATAGTCGACTACCCACCGCGCAGTACAAAAAAAAAAAAAAAAAGAGGGAAAAGACAATGGCCATATCGGGAAGGGAAACAAGAGGGAAAATGAAAGTTAGAAAAAGCACACTAACATGACAACATGAGGCAGAATTAAAGCAAGGAAAGGACATATGGGATGTCGCACTAAATGCTCCAACTGGCGACGAAAAAGTAGCCATAAGGGCAGGTACAAAACCACTATGAATGCAGTGAACCCACACTTATGGTGCATTAATCACACAAGGTAGGAAGCATCCTCAACAAGCTTCATGGCACACCCATACAACACACGAGCACAAAAACAACTAGTCTATTTGCAAAAGAAGAACAAAGAAAGAGAAATAGTAGCCAGAACGCACAGAGCAAGATCATAGAGCTTATCCAAGCTATTTGAACCAACGAAATGTTCGACAGACACCAGTATGGCACCATCAAAGCTCACAAAACCAGGCCAGACAGACAGATCAACTAGGGTTCAAACTAGGTCACGAGGAACACGGGAAGAAAATGAGAAAAAACCACCGGAGATCGTTGATATTGACGAAATCCCATCGTCGAAGAATATTCCAGTTGAATCAACACCGATCCAGGAAGAGATCCTACAACCCCGAGTGGAAACCATGAAAGAGGATATGCTGACAGTAGCGCAGGAGCTTCATAACCAAGCAGTAGGAACTCATCAAGAAGGACAACCAGAAAATGCCGAAGCAACCATGGAAATAAACAAAAGCACACAGAAATTGGAAGTAAGAATCCAACCATAAGTTCCACAAATACCCATCCCAGACTTTTCTTTTTTGGATGAGCCAATTGGCGAAATGGGTAAAGCTTGGGAAGAATGGATGGTGAAGGAGAAACTAGAAGCTGCTGGAACTTCAAACCAACCAACAGAGCTAGAAGACAGGATCTAGATACCAAGCTCACCTCGAAAGAAACCAGCTGCAGATATTGTGCTACCTCGTACACCAGAAGGCATACAGGTGGACTCGAAGATATTGGGTCACGTTGGGAAGCTCAAGTTTTCCAACCATGACGTAACAGATGAAAGCAAATATCTAGAGTTTGCACCACAAGTCTTTTCGGAGACAATAGTCGTGAACCCTTTCGTAGGAACTATCACTAAGCCACGCAAGTGGGCAGCCGGACTGGATAGAACCGGAATCCTAGGATTGTTGAAGATACCACATTTTGGCAAAGGCCAATATGCGATGGCATGCGTCAAACAACTGTTAGCAATTACGCATGGAGGGGACGTATGGATGGATAAACCTATCCCCATAAATATTGAACTCATTATGAAAATTACAGGACTACCCACCCGAGGTATGGATCCTGTTTTGATACTGGATGACAAGTCCAAGGAAAAAGCATTGGCAGAAGAAATGAAGAAGAAATATGGCACCGATAGGGGAACAAGATGCATTATAATCAAGCGAATTAACGATGTCGTGACACAACTGGGAGAAAATATCTTAGCATGCAAACTGCTAAGAAAATGTCGTAAAGATGAAGTACCGATAGGAGTTATCGCAGTTGCAGCTCAATGCACAGAAGGCACCTTCATGAGCTGGGCACCATACCTATCAAACTTGTTCCAAATCAACTGTAAAGATGTGTAAGAAGTAGGTACGAAGTTTCACTACTCATGGCTGCTTACTCTCATCGCTTTCATGGGATGGAAAGAACCTGACTACATCATCTTTTGTACCACACCATAGCCAGGAGGAGCGAGATATCGCGTCCTAAAATCCACGCCACTGGGCAAGCATAAGAAGGGAAATGGAATTTTATTTGAAGCTTACCTACGAGAAATACAGGAAGCAATTACTCGAGCATGGAGGATAACACCAGAGGTTGTTGCGCGATTCAGGGGCATCGCCAATTTTTGGGCTAGACGACAAGCCATGTGGATACATCCAAGACATGACCCACATAAACAATGGCTACAAATGCATTATTGCGTCACCGAGGGAGACATCGAGATGATCATCCATGAATGGATGGATGAATGGAAGATCCCAACCATACCCAGAGTAGTACCAAGACAAACAATAGAAGGAGGGGCTCCACAGTTGGAAACACAGCCTCCACAAGTCCTAGTACCCAAGAAACCAAGAATGGGCCAAATCAAGTCAACTCAAACAGAGGGCAGCTCAGAGCAGCCAGGGACCCAGAAGGGGAGAACAAAAACCACTCAGCCAAAAAATGAACAACATAACTCGGTTGAGGGAACACAGGAAACCGCGATGAACCCCATCACACAAGAAACAGGGGGAACTAAGAGACCAGTGGTACAGGAAACAGGTGCACACAAGAAATAAAAGGCACAACGATCACCACAAAAATACACAATCACGGAGGACGATGGTGATATGATTGCCATAATGGTCTAGGATTGTCTCATAGAGGACTTTGATCATGCATCGCACCACAAGGACAAACTACAGAAGGAGCTGGAAGAAGTGGGGAAACTCCTGAAGAAATTCGGAGAAGTCCAGATTACACGTAGCAGTAGAGGCACAAGGCCATCGAGTGCACAAACCATAGAAAGAATGGAGGTAGGAGAACGTGACTCAGTTCTTCTGAAACCAAATTCCACGGTTTACATAAAGTCGATCATGCTATGAATGGATAAGATTGTGGGACATACACCACTAAAGTATTTGGATCAGATACAATTGGTCATAACACGGATGCCAACAAAGGCCTTATACCAATTGCAGGTTAGCATCGACCATGAGATACAGTCTCGAGCACATAAAAATGTGGTCAAGCTACAAAAAGAAACAAAGAAGCAGGAAACATTGGAAACAGTTTGCGCACAGGCCAAATCTAAAACGTAGGAGGAAAAGGAACACAGGAATGAGTTGGAATGCAGAGTGGAAGAAATTTTTGGGAAAATTCCAACTACTGTGCAAGGAAGTGAGCTCCTAGCGGTAGAAAAGATCGATCAGATTGCACAGGAAATTGATCAGTATCAGAAGGAGATCGAGACTCTCCGTGGATAGATTATACCAACCACCCCACTAGCAGTAAATATGCAGAGGAAGCAGGAAGCAATAGTGCAAATACAGGAACTGGAAAAATAGGTCAGCACAATAGCTGACTTGCTGGATAAAGCAACACAACTCTGGACAAAGCTGGAAGAGGACCCACAGGTCCAACAATGGGACAATGAGGAGGAAAGGATCAATGCAATGATCCAGGAATTCAAGCAGCAACAAAAAACCATCCCAATCCCAGAACGGGTCAAGGGAACACAAGAGTTAAAGAAGTTACAGACAGAACTTCTCACTGCGCAAACACAAAAACAAGAGCGTCAAGCTCAAATAGAATCGTTGCGGGAACGGATAGCAACAATACCAGAGCAGGAAAAAGAAGCCAGAACACAGTCTACATGGACTCAAATTTAATGTGAAGGACTAATCAACGAAGAAGTAGCAGTGCAAATAGTCGATATTATCAAGGAGAAAACGACGCAAGCACTGAAAAAAGCAGCAGAATTGCAGGAGAAGTTCCAGATGATCACCAGGGAGATCGAGGAAGCACAACGCAATTAGGTTACTCAGGATGAGTCACATGTCATTGTTGGGGGCCTGTTGTCACCAGGCCGAAGTGGAAAGAAGGACAATCATGGGAAAGAAAGCGTGCAGAAAACTGAAGTGACAACTAGCAAAAGATCAGCACACGTGAATGCAAGAAAGCATGCACAGCGGGAAGTGACAACTGGAGGAAGAACAACACGTGCATGGGAGAAAAACCTAGCATAATAAGGGTTAGGGGTTTGTTAATATTCTGTAAGTGGCTAAAGAGCCTGAAATGTATAAATATAGATACGAAAGTATCATATATGTGTGTGTTTTTTAAGTAGTAGTTGGTGTAGTTGTCATTGTTGAGTTTATGTTAGTTCTTATGAAGATTGTGATTGTTATTGAGCGATTTTTCCAAGTATTTCTATTGGTGATATGTGAGGGATTTTGAATTGTATGACCCAAGTTTTGTAAGCTGTTGAGAAAGAAAGATATGAGGGAAGGTAGATATGAGGATTAGACCATAGGCTGTAGAGCCTGGTGTGATCTATTTCACCTCACATAGATATTACCCACTTTTGCGGAGAACTATAAGCGCATGGCGCAGGGAGATCAAGAACTACTACAATACAAGAGCCAAGAGCCAAATCTTTGTGGACGTAGCCCAGGAGGGGTGAACCACGATAACATTTGTGTAAGTTGAATGTTTGCATAGCTTTAACTTCTTTGAAGCAATAGATGACTACGATTGGTGAATAATGAAACACATTATTACAATCTGTTTATATGTTGAGTTATATGCATGCGATTCTTGGGAACAAGTAGATTACAGTAACAGTTCACAGAACATGGCCTTAATCAAGAAACCCTTTATCTCCTACTCTGTCCTAGGTTGTAAACACCTGAGTCTTATAGTCAACCATCTTTAGCTATCTCGGGTGAGACTGCGCAGTACCTTCCGGGCGCTGTGTTGCCTTCTGGTTTACCAGGAGGGCTGATAGTTAGAGGCTTTTGTTGGAACCCCGAATGACATGAACCCTGGGTCTGTTGGATCATGTTGTCATTGATGCTAATGGTTTGATTGATTGATGTCACTAATTGATGTCAAGTGATTGATTGATGTCAAAGGATTGATTGATTGATGATTGGTGTAATATAATATGTATTTTCCTTGATGAGAATGCATAGATGAATATGGATCAATGAGTTGGCATTGATATGATGAATATGGATCAATGAGTTGTCATTGATACATGATGAAGATGGATCGTTGTGGTTTCATTGGTATATGATGCATTGTTGGAAAAATGTATAGATGTCTCATTATCTTCTTATCATGATTGATAAGGTGCAC